>JAUMHE010000040.1:1463980-1489310 GCA_032359235.1 Enteromius mattozi | reverse complement strand
CAGCAGTGCAGACAGACAGAGAGATCTGTGCTTCTGGAAAGTTTTGGCCTAAGTAGAGCCTATTCTCTATAACTGCTGACTGCTTTAGTTTGCCGAAACAAATCAAAATGTCACCACTTTACTTTCTGTAAATGCTAGTTTAGTGTTCTATCTAATAAGGGTGTGTTTTGTTGTGGGTAGGATACGAAACCCTTTAAGATGGGTGGGAATCACTGAAATTAACATCCGTTTTTGGTTTGATTGTTTGTTCCAGATCGAGCTGGCAGCATCAGTACATTGGACTCCTTGGATTTTGCACGTTATTCAGATGATGGCAACAGGGAGACGGATGAAAGAGTGGCAGGTAAGGAAAAAGTCGTATCTAATACATAAAACCAATAACTACAGCGTGAACACTCAGTCTTAATGATCATATTTGAAAGTCATATTGGATTTGTTTGCGGTGAGCTTCACATACAACAATGGGATAGTTGGCTGCTAGTTAAGTACGTTTTCCTCAGCCACAGTGACTGGTCATGTGGTTGGTTTTAAACATGTTCTTGAAGTCCAAGTTCTTGTCATACGATACTTTTAATAGTGGAAATCTTTAGTCCATTGAATTTAATAAATTTTGCATGCACTTATCGTATTAGACCACCATTGTCAATAGCCAGATTTTCTGTTTGCTAATGCCCAGAATTTCCAAGAACACAATTCAGCAGTTACAGTACATGGCCATTTTTTTAGGCAAAATGAGAAGGAATTGGCTTTACTGGACATTTTTCTGGAAACTATTAGTGGTTCAGTGGCTTGTGTTAAACTCTTTTACGAGAGGCGATTTGGTCAGTGTTACCGTATATGACACAAGATTCTTGGCATTCATGATTGATGCGTATTCACATGGGTCAAACCGTATGGTTCACTGACCGCTTTCATCAGCGGTCTCGTAGATGAGTGGTCTCTATAGATGAGTAGGAAGGTTAACTAATAGCCTGAACGCTAAACTTTTCTGTCTAATTGGGCTGTACTGACAATAACTTTCCCATTTCTTTCCAAGCAAAAGGTTTTCTGACTCTCTAGTTTCCTCTCTTGTCATTTCCCTGTTTTGATACTTGCTTGGCTAGGTTGCCATACTGTTCCTTGAGCTTTTTCTGTTTCATTAGCTTGAGTCCCTCCCAAGCTTCAGATTCCTACATTATCCTGGCAGATATGTTTCAGATCGAAAAGTGTTGTTACTAATAATTCCTGTGAAAATTCACACCTTCAACCTTCTCCCACCATTAAAAAAAAAAAAAAAAAACTCCTCGGAGCTTAGCTGTACACAAATATTTGTTGGTTTAACTTATTTAACAAATGAATCGTTTACAAAGTATCAGCATTTCTACTGTCCAGCAATATATTTTCCTTGCGATCTTTTTATTAACTTTTTGTGAGAGTAGTATTAAGATCTATTCACACCAAGGATACATTTTTAATAAAACAAAGCAATTTTAATGTATGAGCTTATTTTATTTATATATATTTTTTTTTTCATGTTTTAAATTAACATTTTTTATACTCAAAAATTAATAAAGATTATAATATAATTATATTATTTATTTCAATATTTATTTATTAAAAAAATAAAAAAGTTTAGTTGTAGTTAATCATTAAATATTACATATAATTGTTCGTAAATATGTGACTGTCACTTTAAAATTGGTGTGAACAGGCCTGTTGTGTAATAAATAAAGCGAATAAAAGCAAATAAAATTTTTAAATGGATCTAATTGATTTATGGTAATTGGTACTTTTCATGCACTTTAAGGTTTTATGCGCCTATTATAAATGTGATTTTGTTGAAAGCTAATTATGGGTAAGTAGAAAGCCTAAGGAACCGTGCAGCAGAATAAGATTGCTTTGAACAAAATGTCACTTTTGCACCCCAAATTGGGCATCTGCTCCCAAATCTTGACCCCTTCAGCGATGAGCACAGCCCTGGCTGTCTGACCTGGGGTTTATTGGCTGTCTGATGGGTCTCTATCCCAGTATTTCTCTTTCCAATACTGGACCACAAACCATCCAGGCAAGCACACCTTTGCCACTTCTTTTTTTGCTTGTTCTTACATTTTTCCATTTGTTAAACTTGCATCCTGTGCCGAGTCAATCAGCAGCAAAAGTGTCTTTGTCCCATTTGAGCTCTGCTTTCTCTTAGCTTTTTCTTTTCCCCCATCACTCCCCAGAGGTTTTTTAAAATTATTATTTATTTCTCTTGTGTTTGAATTCATCGTCCTTTTTTTCCCCTTCTTTATCTGGCCCTGTTCAAATAGATGGTGTTCCAGAAAACATGAGGAAGCAGAGCTTGTGGGAGTCCCACCTGCTGATTATCAGTGTACAGTCATGCAAAGTGTCCTGTGCTTTCCATGCTTCTGTTTCCTGGTGTCTCTGGCTGTGTCTCAATCCGTTCTCTAGTTCATACGCGGCTCTAGAAATCCTTGGGCAGCAATTGTCCCAGTACACTGAAATGTTTGTTTCCTAGAAATTGCCGTGCTCCTAAAATGTGTGAAAATCAGCAGATTTTTTAAATTTTCGCATCCGATACCAGAAGAATATTGGTCATTAAATGTTGTATTTTAATTAAGATCATCAGTTCCCCTACTGTTAGTGGATCAAAGTGCTTCTGATCCCAAATTTGGTCTTCACAATATACTGATTCCCGTTTTAGAAGTTAGCGAGCGGAATGAGACACAGCCTGTGTTAGAACTCGTCTAGCAGGTCCACGGTAGCAGGATTGCTGCGGGGTTTTGCGCACACTAGTAAATCCTTTAGCAATTAAACAACTGTTTTACAACAAAGATCAAATGCAAACCACAGGTGGATATTGGTTTTGGTGTATTTAGGATTTGCGTTTGTATATATTTGGGATTGTTAACTGAATCCTGTGAGGTGCTAGGATTTATTTTTGAAAGGCCTCTTTTTGTAGACCATTTAGGTTTTATGTAAACTGAAGTGTGTAGTTTTGTCTGTTTCATATTTCATCTTAGTATTCAGAAACACTTGTAAGTGAGTCCTTCAGATATTGATTCCTCTGAAAAGTCTCCATGGTGCAGTCAAAACTAGGGATGTTCATTTTAACTGTTTAACAGTTAACCGACCGATATGAATTTTGACCGATTAATACAGTCAATCAGTTAAAAGGTTTAAAAAGTAATTTTATTTATTTCAGTATTTTACCTAATTATTTTAAAAGGTTATTTTAAAAGGCACTGTTAACATACGCCACTCATAGCCTATATAAAAATGTGTTAAAAAAATAAAAATTGTTTATTGGCCACATTCACGCTGCAGCAGAATACAGTTGTCAGTCCTGTAGGCAGGCTGCTTGAGTCCTAATACAGGGAGTGACAAACCCGTTCTGTAACGGAAGTCATCTGTAAATTTTCAGGACTTGTAACCGCATTCTCGGAACACACGCACTGTGTGAACAGAACAGGACTGGGCAACTAGTGTCTGTCACGTCATACACTGCTAAAGAGAGCCGCTCTGCTGCACAAACGCACATCTACCGTGGGTTATGTGTTTTTATGTGTGTTTTGGGTAACTTATAGTGATGGAGAAATTAGCTGCGTATCATCTGAAAGTTTTATTAGATCTCGTCAGTTTTCCACCGAGATTCAAATGCTCCACTCTCCGCCCAAATTTATAAGCTGCTGTCGATTAATGAGGATTTGATGAAAGAACTCTCGCCTCGATTGGACTCCTGTCATGTCAGAAAGTGATAAGACTTTTAGTTTTATGGACGTTGCCATCTTTGATATTAATTGGGTCACCGTTACTATGGTTACCAGTAAGGAATACGCAAAGAAAAAAAATACTACTTTTAACGAGTCACAGGCGCTTATCCTTTCTAAATGAATTTAGTTCTAATTTAAAATAATGTTGTCGGTTAATGGTTAATAATCGGTGAACGAGCGTTGGTTGTTGGTTACGAGAAATAACCGAAATGAACATCCCTAGTGAAAACATTTCTCTGCATCCTGAACAATCTGACATGTCAACATTGGACTTAACCAATGACGTGAGTCAGGGATGGACATTTCTAAAACTTGTTCAGAAAACTGTACTTTTGATAATAATAAGGCCCATCCCAAATGGAACGGTTTACACTTTGTGTTACACTGCTAGTGTAGACGTGAAGTTGGCACACAATTTTGCAACCTAAAATGACAAACAGGACTTCCTGTGGTCATGTGAACTTTTTTGGGCACATGTGCACAATGGTTAGTGCTAGAATTAACTTAAAGCGCACTATTTAGGACAGTGCTAGATGATGCTAGAGGCACCGAAATTACACACTTCAGCTTCAAATTCAAAAGGAATTAGAAGATCTAAAGGAACTTCCAAAAAAAAAAAAAAAGTGTTTTTTTTTTTTACTTTTCATCCAAACAGACTTTGATTTTCTCTAAATCCCTGGTCAGACAGCAGCTAGTGAATTTGCGAGAAAATAAATGTGTAAATTTTGATGATCTGGCAGCTCCTCCAGCAACCTCTGCTGCATGTGTTCATTAGATCCATAGTGTGCATGCCCCTGTTTTGGCTCTGCCTCAGCTTCTTACAAAAATTGTCGTTTTTCTTTTCTTTCTTTTTTTGATTTTGTTTTTTCATGGCCATCCTTTGTTCTTTTTTTTCCCCTTTTTGTTTTGTTTCTTTGTTCCCTTCTCTTGGTTGGATGCCTGTTTGTGTGTGACCCACTTCCCCCTGGTCCAGTTCTGGAGTTTGAACTGCGGAAAGCCAAGGAGACCATTCAGGCTCTTCGTGCCAACTTGACTCAGGCTGCAGGTGGCGTACTTTCAACTTTTACACACTTCAGTTCCTTCTGCTATAGGAGCTGCTCTCATTCCTAAAGGCAGTTTGTAATGTCCACCATAAATCAAATTCCAGCTCACTCGTTTTTTCTTTCTCTCTGTTTCTTTCTTTCTTTCTCTATGTACAGAATGCGAGATTCCCTCTCAAGAGAGAAAAAACTACAAATCCAGTCCTGAAATTCAGGTTACTCTACTTTTTTTTTTTTTTTTTTGAGATTTCTCATATAAGCTCATTATGAGCAATTAGTTTAAAACAATCTACATGAACTTACTTTTTTCCTTTTATTTTTTCAGGAACCTATCCGCCCTCTTGAGAAGAGAGCCTTAAATTTTTTAGTTAATGAGTATTTATTGAAAAATGAGTATAAGTTAACGTCCATCACATTCTCTGATGAAAATGATGATCAGGTAATATTTTGTACATTCCTTTTATACGTTATTTTAGTATCTTATTTCTTCCTGGTACTCACAATATTTGATTTCTGCAGGATTTTGAGTTGTGGGATGACGTGGGTCTAAACATTCCCAAACCTCCAGACCTATTGCAGCTCTATAGGAACTGTGGGAATAGTCTGCCATTGCATCGGGATACCGTGGATGTGGCGGTCAATGTGGACCCAAATGACTTCCCAGGAGACTATTTTACCCAGAAACCTGTGCAGGAAACTGAAACTATACAGGTGTTTACGTAAAAGAAGAACTGTTTACGTGAACATTCTTTTCAGATTGCCAATTCCATATTCTGTTTTAGCCTTTATTATGAAAAAAAGTCTGATTTAATGGCATATTTTAACTTATTTTAGTCACTTTCCTCGAACCTGGAATATCAGTTCAATCAGCCATCAGGTTAATGCATTTACATGACGTCTTACATAATCAGAATATGGCCAAATCCTAGTAACCCCATGTATAATATCTTTTCAAAAGGGATTTTTGATTAAGCATTATGCTCTAGAGTCTAAAATGTGATTTAGAGTGGTCATGGGTTTCTCTGGTCAAAAATATGCCTTTTAAACTTTTAAGTAATTTCGCTGCTATCCACAGAAGCAGCAGCAGGAGGAAGTGGTTCAGGAGCTGGAATATCAGATCAGCCTGCTGAACAGTGAGAAACAGAGTCTGGCTGAACAGATTAAAAAGCTCCAAAGGTAAGAGTCATCGCCTGCTGCCTGTGGGCAAAATTCAATCAGAACCATCAGAAACCTGCTGCATGAGCCTATGTAATCAGAGCTCAGAGCAGGGACCTGTGATTACTGGCGTAATTAATATCTGCAGGATCTGATCTCAGCAGCTGATGTTTATACAAACCATATTTCATTGTGGGAAAAAAAAATTCATCTGTAGTTTATTAATAACTGTTCCCTATGATGTTGATGCCAATCAACTGCTAAACTAATATGTCCCTAAACCATATTTTGTTATAATTATATGGAAGTAACATACTGGATATTATACCATATAATAACAATACCATGTTTAGTTATTTAAAACTAATGTAGTTTTTTTTTTACTTGTCAAAGTAATATGTATATGTATGTTATTATTAAAATGTATAGGATTATTTTATGTTGTGTATATATTTTTATTTATAAATGTATTAATATTTTTATTATTATTGAGTGCATCAACCACACTACAAACTACGCTACTGTTTAGAAGTTTATGGATGGTCATCACCAATGCTGAGTTTAACTGATCATAAATATAATAAAATCTTAATATTTAAATATTATTACAATATAAAATTGTGTTTTAATATTATAATTATTAATAATAATTGTTATATATATATATATATATATATATAACAAACTTTATATATAGTTTGTTTAACTGATCATAAATATAATAAAATCTTAATATTTAAATATTATTACAATATAAAATTGTGTTTTAATATTATAATTATTAATAATAATTGTTATATATATATATATATAACAAACTTTATATATAGACATTTTTTAGAATTCGTCAATAAAGAACATTTATTTAAGAGAGAATTTTATTGTAACATTATAAATATTCTAGACTGTCAATTTTGGTCAATTACCAGCATCCTTGCTAAATAAAATAATCATAATAATTTATTTAAAAAAAAAACTTACTGACCCCAAACTTTTGAAATGAGTGAAATATGTATTGTGAAACTACTGGTATGTTGGATTTATGTGAATATTATTTATACCCACCCAGTGTCTTTTATGACTCCAGTAGTCTAATGCTGTGTTTTCAAGCGCTCTAGAGACTGTCCTCCTCCTCCAGCTCAGTAGACTCTCATCATTATGACCTTCTGCTCTCTGACATTTTTCTGCATGGCATTTATGTTTCCTAGCAAGAGATGGGCTCTACATATCCTAACTAGTTTTGCCTCCAGTTTATACTTTATCTTCTGTCTCTTTCCTCACTGTTCTGTTTGCCACAACACTACTGTATATTCACTTCTATACTTTTTTAGAACATTTTACATGCATTTTACTCATCACTAAATCTAGTATATGTATCTTTGTGTGTGTGTGTGTGTGTGTGTGTAGTGATATCCAGGCGCTTCAGAGGAATGTTTCATCAGAACCCACATCTGCAGTGAAGTTGACTCAGTCTAAAGAAGACACTCCATGTGGTAAACCCCCACTAGACAATGGACAGTATTTGGATATACGAGGGGTCACAGAAACTGACAGCTCCTCGGATGCCAACACTACAAAGACCTCAACCACCACTACTACTGCTACTACTGACTGCACTGAACGCACCACTACTGCTACACAACCTCACAGCAAACTAAAGTCTCAGAGTCAGCAGGGTAAAACCTCTGTGCAATTTGACCAGCCCAACAGGTGAGAACTGGCACGTCCTTATTGCAGTGTACACTCCTATGCCTGTAAAAAAGGAGGTGATGAGATGCACAGATGCATAAAAAAAGCACTCAAGCAACAAACCTCTATTAGAAGTGAGCTCTTTGTGAACTTTCTATCTAGGCCACATTTTTATCATAATAGTTACGCTTAATGTGAAAGCTTTCCAAACATTAAGCTGCAAACCGGCTGTCATAGAGCTTTGATTATTTGAGTGTTTGCTGTATTGTTGCTTTATGGTTTCTGATATGTTTTAATTGGTTGCTAAAGTCAACCTCCATGTCTGTATAATATCCCTAGATATTGCCAAAGTCCCTCCTTTTAATATACACTGCCATTCAAAAGGTTGGCGTTAGTGAGATTTGTAAAAATATTTTTAATGCTTTTTTTAATTAGTTAATGTTTGGATACACTTTATTTTAAGGTGTCATTGTTACAGTGTAGTTATACTCTACTAATTATACTATACGTACATGTACTTAATATATGGTTAGAGTTAGGTTTAGGGTTACTTGGTTGTAGTCATGCATAACTGATTGTCATTATAAATAGTACATGTACATGTAGCATGTAACAAGAAAACCTTAAAAATAAAGTGTTACTGTATATTATATAAATAAAAGAATCCTGAAGAACAAGTAATTGTTTCCAAAAATATTAAACAACACAAATGTTTTCAAAATTGTTAACTGGGTTAGTTCACTCAAATTAAAAGCATTAAAATAAATGTTGACTAAAATACAATTTATAGTTTATAATAAAAATTTAATTTATTATTATTATTATTATATATTACTATTAAAAAAGTAATAATTACTTGTATTTCTATTACTAAAACAATGTTTTTATTTTTATTTAGTTTAACATGATGAACTAAAATCATGAAAAGTAAAATAATGAGTTTTAATCTCAGTAATACTAAAAATTAATGATACAAAGAAATGTTTCTTGTGCACCAATCAGTATATTAAAATTATTTCTGAAGGATCATGTGACAAGACTGGAGTAATGGCTGCTGAAAATTCGGCACTAGATGGCAGCACTGCATTAAGCACCATTGCACCGCTGCAGTGCTGACAGGCACCATATATTCCATTCATCATCATTTTGCACATCTGCTCCGGATGGACTTTTACCCCACGAGGCTGATTCAGACAAATTACCCTCTCCTTGTTTTGACTGTTCCTTTATCAGCGTTTTGCTCTGTGCTGTGGAAAGCTGGGCTAATATGTAGAGTTATTGGTAACCGGAGGTGGAGGTGGCTTGTTAAATCATGTTTTGTTTGCTTGTGCAGAAAGCTGTCTCCGGCCTTCCACCAAGCACTTTTGTCCTTCTGTCGAATGTCTGCTGACAGTAGGCTGGGCTCAGAGGTGAGTGAGATTAGGTAGCGTATAGGTACAAAAGCATAAGCACTTATTGTGACATGTAAAAATGAACCCAGTCATTATTTACTCACCCTCATGTGCTTTCAATCCAGTATGACTTATTACATTTTTTTTATATGAAACACAAGAGGAGAATTTATTTACATTTTTAAGTTGGCTGTGCAGTTACAGTGAATATGGCCTGAAGCTTTAAAGATGAAAAAGGTTGAAATGTTTCATTAAAATCATGCACTGTATTCCTGTAAATCTTCTGAAGCCTCCCTATACAAATAAAATGTTTATTTTATACTAGGTCTAATTCAAATCAATTGTGTTGCTCGGGACTTACTTGAATAAAACAAATTAATTACCCTTTTTTGCACATTTCTTAGTATTAAGCCTAAAATGAGTTTTAATGTCACTATTGATGAGGATTGTATGATCTTTGAATAATATCTTTAGTTGGACTTATAGTTAAAATATAGTTAAAAGTATAGTGCATTAAGTACAAAATTAGTTGATGCAATTTAGCAGACTTTCAGTATAATATAATGAAATGTAATTTATTTGAAATACATTTTAGTATATTTATGTTTCACTATATACAATAGCTTTGTGTGATGAACGAACACATTAAGTAGTTATTCGCTATAAATCCTGAGACCTGTCCGTGAATTCTCTTTCAAGAAGTAGCTGTTTTTGTTTCATGAGTGAATCTTTCAACACCCCACAGTAAACTTAATTTTTAAAAAAGCCGATTCAAAACATGAATAAGTAATAGTCTATCAATAATACTAAAATAACTAAGATTTGAATATTAATTCACTGACTCTATGATCCAGTTGCAGAAGTTAACAGCTCACTTTAAAGTTTTAGTTTACCCAAAAATTACAATTCTGTCATTAATTACTCACCCTTGTGTCGTTCCAAACCGGTAAGACCTCCGTTCACCTTCAGAACACAAATTAAGATACTTTTAGCTATCCTCCATAGACAGCAACACAACTGAAATGATCCCAGGTGCAGAAACATGGTAAAAACATCAGTAAAACAGTCCATGTGGCATCAGTGGATCATTTTTGCGATGATAGGAGAATACTTTTTTTTTTGCCCAAAGAAAACAAAAATAATATACTCAACCATTCTTCTCCAATCGCAAAAATGACGCTGATCCACTGATGTCACTGTTTTATGGACTGTTTTACCAATGTTTCTGGATCTGGGATCATTTCAGTTCAAAAACATCTTAATTTGTGTTCTGAAGATGAACGAAGTTCTTACGGATTTGGAACAGAGGGTGAGTAATTAATGACACAATTTCTATGTGAACTAACCCTTTATGGAAGATTCTCTCTTTATTCATCACTCAAAGCTTGACAATACCTTCACACTTTGAGTAAAGTCACATGCACCACTTGTATGCTGTTTTTATTTTGTTAAAGTCAAAATGGTTTGAACTATCTTGAGGGGTGAGTAAATGCCTTTTTTAGAATCACCAGGAATGCATTAATAGGCACGTTTGAGAGGTCTCGGAGTTCACAGTGTCTTGTGTGTCCAGAATACAAAAGCAGAAAAGATTCTCGGGTTGCAGCTATGCAGTAATTTGTAGCCACGTGTGATTAAATAAAAATGTCTGACATGTTTGCCTCTGCTTGCCTTTATGTGGCCACATTTTTGCACCTAATTCCCGTGTCCTCGTTTCTCAGGTGTCCCGGATAGCTGACAGCGAGCAGAGCGTCATGCTCATGCTGGGCCGATGTCTTCCACACATCGTACCCAACGTCCTGCTGGCCAAGCGAGAGGTAACCCATGACCTTTTGACCCAACAGTCCCAGCTCATCTTCCATCAGCCACTTCCATGTCCACTGCGGCTGGCCTCTCCCTCTCATTCTATTCTTAATTCAATGTTGACTCAACTTATTTTTTTCCATTGCAGTTGTGTGTGTGTGTGTGTCTCTCTCTCTCTCTCTCTCTCTCTCTAGACCCCAAACCCAATCCACTTCTCTCTCTTTTGTTCTGTTCACTCATTTCTTCTCTTGCTTTTGTGCATGCGTCTCACTGCTCCGATAGAGAATGGTTGTGCACCTCTGTCAGGTGAGTGGAACACATCGGCACGTTCTCACATCAGCCCTGCTTCCTTCATTATGCGTGTGACCTTTGACCTTTCAGTTGGCTTGGCTTTCCATCAGCTTCCTTAGTTGTCAGTGACTCAACGCATTTCCATTTAAGCATTTCTTTTTTTTATTGATTGATTGATTTTTCAACTGTGAGGTTTTGCTTTGTACTGAACTTCTAAAGTGATAAAGCTCTAAATGTAACATTTTTAAAAATAATAAGGTATTTTAGAACTAATTCAAAATAAGAGTTTTAATATTATTTGTAGTATTAGTATTACTAGTAGTTAATAATGATATATAAACGGCAATGTTTTAATTAATGCTTTTCTGAAGCTTATATACATTCGCTTTTTTTAAATAATTTAACTTTTGTTGCCATATTAATGATAAATACTGCAAAATAAGCAACACATACGAAACTGGGATAATAAGGGCAAATATTTGACAAAGGAGTAGTGGTGGTTCATTCTTGACCATCATTAAATTATTATTGGTGCTTTTATATTTTAGCTTCTTTCGGCTTTGCCAAAATTGTTTTAAAGTGTTTTTCTTTTCTTGGAAAACATAACAGAAAAATATTGATGGGTAATATTGCACTGATGCAAAATGGCGACTGACAGTAGAATAAGGGAAAAACCCTTTATTATGACCCACCCCAACTTCCTTTTTCAGCAGTATGCAAGTCTATTAAGATGTGTGTTGCTGTTTTGCTACTCATAGACATGCTGTAAAGTGGCATCCCTAAAAACTCAGAACTGTGGTAAATCGTTCAGTCTTAAGGGGCAGTCACATTACACTTTTTGTCTTAGTGACTTGCGTTCATATACATGCGAATACGGTAGACCAAAAACAGACACATTTCAGTGCGTTCCAAATTGAATTTTATCACATGAAGCTGTGTGAACAATCAGAGATTGATTGCATCATGCCATGGCTGAATAAAAAAAAAAATGTGTATGTTAAGAGATGCAGGTAAAAAAAAATTGATTGTATGTTTTTACATTTTATATTTGTCATTATTTGTGAATTTATTTTTCTTAAAAAAAGGCACCACAAAGTGTGGTCAATATCTCATCTGTGACATCATAATTAGTCCAGTGTCTAGAGATATGTTGGATGGATGAGGTTTCTTATTCACTTTTTTACATTAACATGTAAAAAAAAAAAATTATAAACAAGATTATTTTACATTTTTTGCAAGAGATTTTTTTTTTCTCATTTTAAGGAAAAAAATCACTTAATTTTGATGCATAAAAAAAAGAACTTTGTTAATGTAAAGTAAATGTGTCTTGATTTAAAAAAGTTTTAATATTGGTAATGGAAAATGAGTCAAAAATACCAAGTAAGAAAGACTTTTCTTTTTTTTTTCTTTTTTTCGTTCGTAACATGGTGAAAAAGCTTAATAAAATTGGTAATAATATTTTAAATATAATATTTTTCTGTAGATACATATAGTTTAGTGGATAGTTCTTTAAATACTCACCCTCATGTTGTTCCAAACCTGTTAGACCTTCTTTGGACATCTTTGGTTTAACTGCAATATTATAAAGCTATGAGAATATTTTTTGTGCTCAAAGAAAACAAAAACAATGACTTTATTCAACAAATTCTTCTCCTCCGTGTCCAATATAGCACTATCTTGGAGAGCATCACATATGTAAACAACACATGTATGCTGATATGGAAAAGTATTCTCATAGCTTCACAAACCTATGGCTTTATTTTACTAATCTGTTTGTTCCTGAGCCTTGATCGTGATAGTATCCTTGCTGTCTCTGCGCCATTCAAAAGCTCTCGGAATTGGTCAAAAATATCTTAATTTGTGTTCCGAAGATTAACGAAAGTTTGGTTTGGAACACCATGAAGGTGAGTTTTCATTTTTGGGTGAATTATCCTTTTAATTAGTCCAACTATTTTCCGTTTACAGTGGCTGTCAAAGTTGCGCAAATATATATTTTACAACAACTTCAAACATTGCTTGTTTTACAGATAGTGGGTAGCAAAATTTTTAAATGAGGAACTAAATAGCAATTTCAGACGAATAACTCTAAATGTAACATTTGACAGCCAAGCCAATGAAACTTTTCTATGCTGTGATTTTATTTATTTTTTTCTGTGCTTCAGGCTGCAGCAGTGCTTGCCTTTCAGCTGATAGTGAAACCTTGTTCAATTGTATTCTTTGCCTCCCCATTGCAGAGCTGATTTGGTTTAAATGACTAAACATTTAGAAAAAAACACAAGGTACATGCACACATTGTACATCTGTCGAGAGCAGACCCAAAGGTGTGTACCGTTCCAAGCAAGTTCCACAGCATTTCCCTCGTCGGGCCCCTCTGATTTGCATAGGGCAGTTCTGTTTTACAGGAGACAGGTGACAGTTTAAGATGGATTGGATGCTTTCCAGTTTGAAGTCGGGTGAAAAGAAACACCACACGAGGAGTCGAGATCTCCTCGCTAAACTGGACTTTGAGCTTTGCCTGTTAATTCTGTTGGCTTTGTAACCTTCTTCCTTGAATTCAGACACACACACACTCTGACACTCCCTCAGTTTTACCCCATCTGGTGCAGAACAATTACTAATCAGGTGCTGCTGGAACACCTGCCTTGCAGTATAATTCCTGTCATCTGTACACCTACAAGAACTTTATTGTAAAGATAAGGAATTAAATGCAAGTTATTGATTACCCCGTAAAACTGATAAGACACTGCACTGTGTGTTTGCAACAGTCCAAAACTCCCTTTCTTCTTGCAGAATTATGTCTGGAGTGTTTGCATATGTGGGTGTATTTCTGATTGGGCCTTTTTGCTTTCTGCTGGTAATTATCTTGATGTGTAGCAGTTGATTTCCTTTGTGTTTAAGAAATGAGTCAATGCAGGCTGATGGTATAACTGAAAATTTGCATAAAAATACAAGTTTTTATGGGAAACGATTTGGAGTGAAAAGGAATCCAAACATACAAGTTCTTGTTTTGTTTTTTGTTTGGATTGAGAACGGATTTAATTAATTGCATTTTTGCCAACAAAAATGTTTGGACGCTTCAGGCACAAACCAATTTATTGCATTCAATTTTAGAAATATAAAACAAATTGACATTTATTATAAATGGTTAAAGTTTAGTCAAGCAAAATGCACTACAAAGCTATTTTATTTAAACAAAAATGTTTGTATTTATTAATAGTACAATAATATTGTTTTAAATAATAATATTAATTATTTTTCAGAACTACAAAATAAGAGAAAGTCAGTGTAAATTCACTGGGCAAAATGTAAGAACCATCTAGGTCTTTGTTTGATGTTTCGTTATTTAATGAAATAAGATTTATTTTTTTATTTCAGTGTAGTTTAGTTTTATTATCTTTATAGTTTAAACAGGGCCTAAATACAATTATAAGAAGTGTTTTGTTTTGTTTTTTTTATTTTGAAAATGCATCCCAGAAAGACATTATATTCATAAATTGTAAAAAAATAAAATAAAAATAAATAATGATGATATTTTTTAAATACAACAATACTTATGGAATTTCTTTAGTAAAATGTTTTGGAAGTTTTTTTCTCAAATTGTCAAAACCATCTAGAAATTTGTTTTATATATGTTATTTGATGCAACGAGAATTTTATGTTTAAATCTGTTTTGTCAATTTATGGAAATGTTTTTGTTAATTTTTTTGTTTTGTTTTTACAATTTTTTTATTTATTTATTTTATTTTAATTTTTTTAAATACTAGAATTTTTTTCATGCATGCAATGAGATTATTTATTTATTTATTTTTTTCCTTGGAAAAATCATCTGTTTAAACAGGGCCCAATTATTAGTGTATTTGTTTATTTATTGGTCAAGTCCAAAGCTCTTCCCATTCTTAATGCCTGCTTCTAATTGTGTTTTTTCCCCCAGTAGCTCTTCCACAGAAATTGCATTTACAGTCACACATTTCCACACTTTCACTTTGGACCAAAGCCAAATAAAATATTTAATAAATATGGCTCTGTTGAAAGCTCTCCTCCAGGTGCAGGAGACGCTGCACACTCCTGCCTTGTAATGCCACACTCACACAAAGTCACTACTGATGAAACGGCTCATTGCCGTCTCCAACAGACCAACTCTTAGTTTCATAACATCTCTGTCATCCGATTAAAATTATGGTTTTAACTCTTGGCAGGTGACTCCCCCCCCCAAAAAAAGCGGGTGCATTGAAAGAGCCGTCCAAACAAACAAGCACGGCGTCAAACAGCCTGC
This sequence comes from Enteromius mattozi, assembly GCA_032359235.1. Classification (NCBI taxonomy): domain Eukaryota; kingdom Metazoa; phylum Chordata; class Actinopteri; order Cypriniformes; family Cyprinidae; genus Enteromius; species Enteromius mattozi. The sequence continues at coordinate 1,473,919 of JAUMHE010000040.1, read as the reverse complement.
AGTCTTGCCGCATGTTTGCTTAACTATCTTTCACTTTAAAGTGTCTGTTTGAGGCTGAGGTCTGCCCATAGTCACATCTCAAAATGAGATAAATCAAGAGAAAATAAACACTTCTGTGTCGAATCTTCATGCGAATCCTGATATGTTGTTTCTATTCTGGGTCTTCGTGGAAAATAGGGATAGTAACCGCTGTTTGGCCATGAGACGTGTACCAAGGGCGCACTGCCTGTTCTGTAATGCAATATCTGTCGTGCTGGTGAGGCTTTCTTTCGTAACTGCGCCTCACGGTAAACAACCACTGATTTACATGGCTAAATGGCTTTGTACGTACTTCAGAGAATGTCACATTTGTGCACATCTGCATACACACATGATGATACAGACACGTACTTTGTGCTAGGACTGGGCAATTTATATCAATAGTTAAGCTTTTCTGTAAAATTCTGTGTATTTCTGTATTTTATTTGTTTTTCTTAAAAGGTGTTTTTTTTATATCTACAGTATATTTGTTGATTATTATTTAAACCAAACTTTCCAGTTACAAGAACTCAAATCCAAATCCAATGAAAAATAATAAAGGTGTTTTTTTCCCCTTACCAAATAGCTTTGCATTAAGTGAACAAGGAATAATTATTTGTAATTAAATTTCATATATATACATCAATATGCAGCGTTTCCATAGGCCTACAAAAATATCAGAGAATTTCAAAAGAGTGATTTCTAGGTCTAAAAAAAATGAGTTGTAAAAGATCATGGGAATGTCATGTTATAAAAATGATTTTCTCAACAGAAATATTGAAAGTCCAACAGAAAATGGAAAAGTCATAAAGGAAAAATCTAGTTAATCGCATCCAAAATGAATGTTTTCGTTTACATAATGAGTATGTACTGTGTATATTTATTGTGTATATACAGTATAAATACGAACACATGCTCGCATATAGTTAAGAAAAAGGTTTATATATTATATATATACTTATATATAAATGTACATGTAAATATTTTCAAAATGCATACTAAATGTGTGTATTTATATATATACATAAAAAACAAACAGAGTGCACAGATTATGTAAACAAACACCTTTTGTATTACGTATATATGTTGTTTATTATGTGTATATATATAAATACAAATGCATGCATATATTTAAGAAAATTCAATGGTTATATATTAAATATATTTATATATAAATTTATATACATGTAAATATTTTCAATATATATATACTAAATGTGTATTTATACATGCGTAATAAACAAATGCAGTGCACATATTATGTTAACAAAAACTTTTATTTTAGATGTGATTGTGTGCGTGTATGTATGTGTGTGTATGTCATATTTGCTATAAGGATGCCATGCAATTTAAGTAAATAAATAAATAAAAATGCGAAGTCACATTGAATTACAGTTTTTAATTGATTCAGTGAATTTACCAACTCTAACATGATTTTTAAAGCGCTCAAAATTACTTCACTCTGCAGTGTTTCTAAATATTCTAGCTCCAACAAAATGCCGTGAATATCCGATATATCGCCCAGCCCTAGTTGGGACTGTTTTTGAGTGGCTTGTAGACTCTCTCCTTTGTGGTGAAGGTGTTTCTTCAATAGAGTAGTTTTTCCCTATATCCTCAAAAACCTGCTTGCCGAAGTTCCCTGTCCAAGCCCTTTGGGACGTGTCTCAGCGGATGCATGTGTGTGTTTATTTCCCTGTGCATTGCATATCATTTGACTTGCCTTCCTGTGTGTGTCCACAGGAGTTGATTCCTCTCATTCTGTGTACGGCCTGTCTGCATCCCGAGCCCAAAGAAAGAGACCAGCTACTGCACATCCTCTTTAATCTTATCAAGAGACCTGACGATGAGCAGAGGTGTGTGCGCATTTGGGCATCTGCGCATGTGTAAACGGACCAAAAAATGGCTTTTGTTATGAGTTTGATAACACTCTGCTGTAATCTTCCTCTCCAGGCAGATGATTCTGACCGGGTGTGTGGCATTCGCCCGACATGTGGGTCCCACTCGGGTGGAAGCCGAACTCCTGCCACAGTGCTGGGAACAGGTTAGTTCTGTACTCATACACACTCACCACATAAAAAAAAGCTAGGGAAAAAGCAGGAATTCCTTTGTGGGCACACTTTGTCATTCACACAAACCAAATGGTCAAAACAATATTTTTTTTTTACATCCTGTGAACTTTGTTATCTGTACATCTGTAATAGTTTTCATATGTGAAAATTCGGTTAGCTCATCAAAGCATGGATGATTTACATACAGAAGATGCAGTGGCACAATAAACTACTGTTTATTTGGGTTTGAGGAAGTGTAAAGATGTAATGGAAAACTACATTATAACTATTTCTGGTGTCTAAAAAACCTTTGCTAACATCAGTAAACAGATGTACTATGGAAGTGTAGAATATGGTGCTTAAAGTGGTCTCAAATATTTTTTGGACATTTAAGTCACAATTAAATATTGACTGTATATAAAAATAAAAATGATGAGCATTTCTGAAACTTCATTTTTTTTAAACTTTTTAGAAGGGGTTATTTGAATATTTTTTAATTAAATATTGGAATTTTTATAGAATAGTGTGTTTATAATAGAATATTATACACTTTTTACAGTACAGTCGTTATAATAAAATATTGAAAGATTTTTTACATGGGAAATTATGTAACAGATTATTCTTTTTTTACAATAGCATCTATGAATCTATTTAGAATGTAATCTTTATAATAGAATATTTGAACCTTTTTTGAATAGAAAAATTATATCAAATATTTAGTAAATAAAAAAAAAAAATATTTCTCAGAATGGAATTAAAGACTTTAATCATTCGATTTCTGTGGACATAGAAAACATAATAATTTAATGCAAAACTTAAAAAAAAAAAATCAATACTTAAGTAAAAAAAAAAGAACATGGAATCTTTTTAGACTTTTAAGACATTTTTGCACGAACGCAAATTTTTCTTTTTTATTTCAATCTTTGTAGATTTTAATAATTATTCTTTTGTTTAAAAAAAGTACTTTTAAAGTTATTTAGAGACCAATTGGTTAAAGGGACAAATTCTGTCGTTATTACTCACCCTCAAGTCATTCCAAACCCTTAAAACTTTTGTTCGCATACTACATGGTACTGTTGTTTACGTGCATCAAAGACTTATATGGAAGACAAGAAATTATTGAATAAAGTCATTTTTTTTTGTTTTCTTTGCCCATAAAAAGTATTCTCGTAGCTTCGTAAAATTAAGATTGAACCACTGATGTCACATGGACTATTTTACCGATGTCCGTACTACCTTTCTGGGCCTTGAAATTTGTCAGTTGCATTGCTGTCTATGAAATGTTCAGAAAGGTCTTATGGACAAAGGTGAACAAAGGTCTTATGGGTTTGGAACAACATGAGGGTGAGTAATTAATGACAGAACTTTCATTTAAAAATGTAACAATGTAATTACAAAATTTCTCAGAAAGGTTTTATGCGTTACGTATTTATGAATATATTCAGTCATTTCTACAATGACTCTGTGTAATTTCAATGGTCCAAAAACATTATGAAGCTACTGTAGATCATGCTAAGTCCATGGCTTGGTACACATCCCCTGTTTACTGTTAGTTTTTATGTAAACTTTCAAAATTACAGCACATTCACAGCTCCCCACATGGAAACCTATTTCCGCTGAGGAAATAACCTAAACAGTTATAGCGTTTAACACTGAAAAATATGAGCTAATGTGGTTTACAGAGGGTACGGGTGGGTATGCAGTCCTGCGGTCAGAGCTGGAACTGACGCTGCTGTGTTGTGTCTTATGCTGTCTGTGTACGTCTGTGTCACATGTGTGTTTCTCTCACTCAGATCAACCACAAGTATCCAGAGAGAAGACTTCTGGTGGCGGAAGCGTGTGGAGCCTTGGCCCCTTATTTACCAGTAAGAGACTCCGTTCCTCTAAATATAAAAGCAGTCTTACTGGGACACATTAATCATGTTTGCCTTTCAACAACGTCACAGATAGTGATCACTAAAACACTAGATGTCAAAGATCACACTAGCCAAACTGCGGTGAGTGGTAGTCAAGAAAGAGCATGCTGAAATAATCAAAGACTAATTATCAAATAATCAAACTGTTGAATGTGAGCATAGCGCAGAATCTGTTTGCATTTGGGTCTACTTTGATCGTGTGCGTTAGTGTGTTGCTATGGAGGAATGCTGTTTGTTTACAGTGGCTGCACATCATAGGATCATGGTCGGAACTCTCAGCAGGCTGTTCATTTAGTGCTTTGAAACAGCCTCAGAATCATTTTAGAACTGTATCATTAGATTGGAATCTTTTTTGCATTTAAATATTTACGTATTTAGCCTTTTTTATTTTTAGACTCAGATGATCAGATCTTTGGCATATTCCCTCTTTCAAATGAAATCTTTTGAATCAATTTTTAGCATTTTATATTTAAAATGGAATCTCTGAATTCATTTAGAATAGAGCTTTTTGTAAATACATATTTAAAATCTTTTTCAAATGTTATGTCTTTTACGTTTTTCAGTTTCCTCCAAGCTGCATATTTATTTAGGATAAAAATTTCCTGTCTATGACATTATGGTTTTGAGGTTAAATTGATTTGTATTATTATTATTTTATTTACTTTTAAAGAAATTAACTTTAATTCAGCAATAACATGTTAAATTGATCAAAAAGGAACTTGGGTTTAGAATGAAATTTTTTAATCTATTTAGAATGTAATCTTTATAATGAAATATCACTTCTATTAAAACAGCATTAGAAACAGTTTAAAACTGGATCTTTACACTAGATTATTTTAATATTTACAATAGAATCCTTTGAATCTTTATGTAATATTGGACTCAAATGATCAAATCTGTTATATTTGACACTTTTAAATAGATTTTAGAATCTTTACTTTGGAAGATTTTCATATTCAGAATAAAATCTCTAAATACGTTTAGAATAGAATCATTTGAACATTTCATAATTGAATATTTTGAATGTTAAACTGTATATGAATCTTAATAAAAGAACACTTTCAATCTTTTCTGAATTACATATTTATTATGAGTACAATTTTCCTGTCTTTTACACTACTGTTCAACTGTTACTTTTTTAAAGGAAATGAATGCTTTTATTCAGCAAAGGCACATTACATTATAAAAAAAGTGACCTTGAATGTTTGCATTCTTACAAATAATTCTATTAATAATAGTTCTATTAAAAAGTAATTCTTTAAACAATGTTCTGTTACCACAAAAATGTTAACTGTTTTTAAAAACTAATAATAGTTTCTTGAGGACCACATTTGTATACTAGAGTTTGGCTGTATATTGTAGTGTTACAGTCATAAGGTTAAACGGGCTGCTCATTTATTTATTCTATAAAAAAACTGGCCTATACATCTTAACTGATTTGGCTCAGACAGCACTCTGATTGTTGGTGTTATGCCTTTTTTTTTGTCTTTGTATGCTCCAGTCTATTATGGTGTGTCTGATGTTTACTCACTTCCTCATGAGCATGAACACTTAATCATTTAACCAAACACAGTAGAATACAAAAAAAGATGTTGTGTAGGCAGTTCAAAGCTAGGATTGGAATACAAGTATGTGTGTGTGTCTACAGAAGGAGATCCGCAGCTCTCTGGTTCTGTCCATGCTCCAGCAAATGTTAGCGGAAGATAAAGCCGATATGGTTCGAGAGGCCGTGGTGAAAAGTTTGGGCATCATAATGGGCTACATTGACGACCCAGACAAATACTCCCAGGTGTGTGCATGTTTTGGTCTCAAGCACAATCCAGTGTTTTTACACTTACTTTGCTAGTGTTTTCTTATGTATGTCTGCTTTATTTTGTATATGGCTTTGTAACAGGGCTTTGAGCTGATGCTGTTGTCTCTGGGCGATCCGTCGGAGAGGGTGGTCAGTGCCACCCATCAAGTGTTCATTCCTGCCTTCGCTGCATGGTGCACAGAACTGGGCAACTTACAGTCCCAGCTCATCCCCTCCCTCCTCACACGCATCGAGAAGCTGCTCAAGGTGAAAATCAGCACGCACACACATACACACACACACAGACTAATTCCTTTTGTTTAGAATGTTTAGACTTCACCTGCCATATATATATATATATATATATATATATATATACTTTCAATCTTTTTCGAATTAAATATTTTAAATGGACTTTAATGGATTTTTGTAAATTAGAACAATGAAGGCTTTTTTTAATTTAGTCATGTTTAATCTTTACAATAAATAATCAAATCCTTTTATCTTTAAAATTTAAGTTTTGGAAAGTTTTTTTTTTTTTTCAGAATTTAATGTTCAGAATGGAATATTTGAATAAATTTAGAATAGAATAGAATAGAATTTGAACATTTTATTATTGCATTTTTGTAATCTCATTTTTAAATATGCTTCGTTTATATCTTGAGAATTAAGTATTTAATGTTCTGAATTGCATATTTATTTTGAATAAAATTTTTCACACTACAGAAATAAAAAATTTGTTCAGCTAGGATCAAAAGTGACTTTCTATTTAAAAAATTATTTTAAAAAAGTAAAGAAAAAAATATTATATTATGAAAGAGCACCACAACTGTGACAAATTTGGCAATAATGTGAATAAATAAATATTTCTTGAGGACAAAATCAGCATATTAGAATGATTTCTGATTGATCGTGTGACACTGAAGACTGCATTAATGTTGGCTGAAATACAGCTTTTCATCACAGGAATAAATTACATGTTAAAATATATATAAAAATGAAAAAGCAGTTATTTTAAATTGTAATAATATTTCATAAAATGTCTATTTTACTTTATTTTTCACCAAATAAATGCAGCCTCTGTAAACATAAACTACAAACTTTCAAATGTTGTACATTTGAATCTATCAAAAGGAATCTTGAATCCATAGAATGGAATGAATTGTTAGAATAAAATATTATTTCTATAATTGACTCATAATCTTCAAGATTTTGCCAAGTTTTGCAGTTTTCCTCAAGACATTAAGATACATTACAAAGTAACTTAGCACAACATATCCAACACTACTTTTTTTTCCTTTTTTTTTTTTTATTTTTTTTTTTATCTCTATCTCTTTCAGTTATTTCATTCCTAAATTCCTCTTCCTCCAGCAGGGTGAATATGGTCTAGATGAACACAAGCTGCATATGTATCTGTCAGCGCTTCAGTCCCTCATCCCATCTCTGTTTGCGGTGCTGCTTCAGAACGCCCCCTTCACCAGCCGAGCCAAACTACAGGGAGACGTGCCTCCAATCGAGGGTGAGGGTCTGCCAACGTCAACACACGCACGCACACGCACGCGTTTTTCACTAACATTCTCAGTCAGGCCACGTTTAGCGACGCAGACCTGGCGCCTGACTCAGTGTAACTGTAGGGTTTCTGCCATGTTGTGGTTGCTCTCTGGTTTTGGGCTCACTATCAAAGTGCTCTTTCATTTATACACGGCGGCCGCGTCAGATGATTTGCGCAGTTTTTGGTGTATTTTCTTGGTTTTAAAATCTGCTCCTGTGTGTGTGCATGTGACCTCACAGTGACCCGGTTCCCGCGGCCAGCCTCCCCGTTGCAGGACGTGGCCACCATCGTGGGCAGTCGAGAGCAGTTGGCTGTTCTGCTACAGTTATATGATCATCAGCTTCAGCATGAAGGAACTACAGGATGGGACAGTTTGCTCTGGGTGGTCAACCAGTTGTAAGTTAATGTCTCACACACACTCTTCCCCCTTTTGACGTCTAGTTTTTGTCAGGAACTTGGGTCACCCACTCATGCTGGAGCACCACACCTCAGACATTCTAGAGCGTTAAATGGCATGCATATGTGTTCGTTATAAAGAAACGACTTTGTTTATACTGTTAGAATTCATAATCCAAAGATTTCTCTTCCGCCCACCCAAAGTATTCAGAAAAAAGTATAACTAAGGGTCAGAAAGTGTCACTCAACTGTTTTTGAAAAAGGTTTTTGTAAATGGCTAAAGATGTTAGTGTCAGTTAATTCTTATTCAAATCAAAATGAATAGAAATGAAAAAAAAATAAAATAAATCAAAAGATCAAACAATTTACAAAATTCTAACCTATCATTGAAGTAAAGCAATTGAAAATGGGGAGAAAAACTCATGATAAAATAAATGTTTTTCTCCAATACATGTTAGCCACAATTTTTGGTATCCAATTATTGCTATGTCCTTTTCACGATTAATCATTTCACTGCAATAATATATATGTGTATTAATGTTGTCAAACAATTTTGTTTGCATAATATATGTGTGTGTTCTGTCTATATTTATTATTTGTATATAAATACACAAACATTATATGTGTGTATATTTATATTCATATAATTTATTAAATATTCAATTATAAATAAATTATATGTAAACAACATATTTCTGTGAAATATATACATGTGTGTGTATTTATTTATTTATTTATTTATTTATATATATATATTTACAGTCACTATATATGGAAGGTATGATGGTGCAGTTAGGTACAATGAGTTTAGTCCGTTTAGTGACTGTATTCTTTGTGTACATTTCAACATATGTTGCATGTAAAAGTTTACCTCAATTTGCATTGGACCTGATTCTGTCTATTTGTCCACAGTTTACCACAGCTTATAGATATTGTAGGACGCATCAACGTCACCTCATCCACCTGTGTGCACGAGTTCTCCAGGTTCTTCTGGAGATTATGTCGAACGTTTGGGAAAATCTTTACCAACACTAAGGTAAGGCAGGTCAAAGGCATTCACTGTCATCTCAAACTGTAGCACCTTTTTTCTGTGCCTTTTAAAATATTTGACCGTCAAGTAGCTAAATAGAGTTTGTGCTGCAAATAGTCCAGCTCAGATACACCGTTCAGCTTTTTCAGTTTAATTTAGGTGTTCTTTTCCCCTCATTTTTGAAGGTAAAACCTCAATTCCAAGAAATCCTGCGGCTCTCTGAGGAGAATGTGGGTGAGTGACTGTTCACTTAACCAAAAATAATACTCCCGCTGTCAGAGGACGGGCTGGGAGGAGAAAACACACACACACACACCGTCTCTATATCTCTTTCCCATGCTTGAGACTTGTGTGTCAAATATGTGTTTTCACTCTTCATGGGATTTGGAAATGGAGCTTTTTCTTTCATTCTTTGAATGTTTGTTGAGTTAAAAAAAAAGTCTATGGTTAAAGTATCAGCCAACAAAACTGGGCATGTTGTATCATTGTAATGGTTTGAATTTTGCTAAATAATTACCAGATGAGTTCAACTAATTCCAATCAGTTGAGTTATGTTTTGAGATTGTAATACAGATTATGTCCTGCAGACGCCTCTGCAGGAAACGGCATCCTCACAAAGGCTACGGTGCCGATCTATGCAACCGGAGTCCTGACGTGCTACAATCAGGTACAAGCTTCACTGTACACCTGGTGTGTGATGTCTTAATTCAGAAAAAGCCTCCCTCTGATGAAGTTGTTCGTTTCAGGAGGAGGACCGTAAACTCTTGGTTGGCTTTCTTGAGGATGTCATGACCACGCTGTCTCTCTCCCATGCTCCCCTTGACAGTCTAAAGGCTTCATTTGTAGAGCTGGGGTGAGTGTCTGTCAGCATTGTTAAATCTGCAGCCAGGATGCATTACTGCATGAGCTCATCCGAGGCTCCTTTAAGCTGATGTAAAATGACTGGCTCTTGAGTGCCATGACCCCGCCGTTGAGAGTACCTGTCAGTTTACCCACTAAAGCTTTATTAATTCATCCATTTAAAAGGAGTAGTTCACACATCATTTACTCACACTCAAGCTATTCCAGACCCATATGATTTTGTTTTCTTGGAACACAGAAGCAGATGTTTAGCTGTAACCAAAGACTGTCAAGCTCCAAAGAATGCAATTAAAAATGAGGTCTTAGATATACGATCTCATACTTTG
>JAUMHE010000040.1:1449535-1463880 GCA_032359235.1 Enteromius mattozi | reverse complement strand
TTTAGAAATTTCTATTAAATAGTGTCATAATACCATAAAGATTGATTTATTATTGTAAACATTTTATTTTATATATTTATAATTTTAAATATTTTTTATATTATTTTTGTATGTATCATTTAAACAGATTTAACAGTTTTACAATTATTGTAAACTGTATATATATTTTTTTATTTTACATTATATAATAATTTTTAAGTATTTTTTATTTGAAGTGTTTTTAATTAGAGTATATATTAATAGTTTTAAAATTATTTGAAAAATAATGTGTTTTTACACATCTATATTAATTTTACATTTATAATTGTATTTAAGTTTTAAATTAGTTTTATTTAAGTTGTAATTGTAAAGAAGTTTTAAAATAATGTTTATTACACAATTTTACACAGATTTTTCTTTTTTTTTGATGTTTGTAATTTTATTTTATTTTAAAAATTATTACAAACAAAATTTGCAATAATATTTTAAAAACCATACAGTTATTTAAGAAACTTCCAAAAGAGAAGGAAATAAAACCTTTTACTGCAAAACATTACAAATTGAATTGTCATTTTCTTTTTTTTATTGATTGCAAGTAATTCTTGCAATTTCATGTACAGCGGTTCGGCCACAATTATTAGAACACTAGTATTTTCACCATCTAAAAACGGTTTCAAGTTATGTATTAATGTAGTCATTTCTGAGTGAACTATCCCTTTAATGTTAAAGTTAATATAAACTTAATACTAAAGTTAAAAAGGTTGAATTCTAAACCAAATGTCACATAAAACCAATTGTTTACATTTGCAAGACATAAACACTTACATACCAGCCCGAGGCCAGTAGGTCATGGTTGAAGTCGAGCTCTGCATAAACCAACAATAATGGTTTAAGCACTTTAGTACAGAAATAACATGTCCCAATTTGTCCTGTATCCTGATGATCTAATGCAGTAGACGTTTCATGTTAATAGCACTCTAACTGACTAGAAGATCAGGTTTAGTAGGATCGTCAACTGTCATTTGCAATTACCACTAAAACCGTTACTTCCTGTCTCCAGGGCAAACCCAGCGTATCATGAGCTTCTACTGACAGTGCTTTGGTATGGAGTGGTCCATACATCTGCACTGGTTCGCTGCACTGCTGCACGCATGTTCGAGGTAAGCCCTTCCTCCAGTTCAACTTCAAACATTGACATTCATAGTTTACTTAGCCAGTTAATAAATAAGTTAATGTTTAAAGGCATTTAGCATCCTCCAGGCCAATCAAATGATTAGTTTTATTACCCAGTGCTTTGTTTTGAATGCAAATGTGATGTTAATGTTTGGTGTGAGGTGGTAAATATGTATTTTCAGAGCTCTCCACGCTCCCTCTAGGGCCCCCTTGTGCCTTGTCATCCCTGTTACCTTTCAAATCACTGAATGTTTACTTGTATTTGGAGTCGTTGCAGCTTTAAAGCATCCGTACGTCTTTTGCACCACAGCACGCTTGCTATTGCCATTCAAAAATGACGTAACGACCCCCCACATTTCATCCCCCCCACACCCCGTTGTAAGTCTGTAATGAAGGTTGGAGGAGTGTTCATATACTCTTCCTTTTGAGAAAAACCCCCTTCTCCTCATCTGTGGCCGTAGCTTTAGTTAAATTTGCCTGGACTCTTTAGCCCTTAATTTGGTTTAATTTATCTGTGTAGCGCCTCTTTGGGCTTCTGTCATGTTTTTCGTTGTATGTCTGCGCTGTTTTTTAGTTTGTTACCGTTGTTTCTTTTTTGTGTTCTTTTGTTTCTCTCTCTCTTTCTCTCTGCGGTGTTCCATGACACTGTGCTCGCTCTTTCCATGCATCCTGTGTGACATCACCCCTGCTCTGACCAATCAGCTGTTGGTGAAGGGGGTGAATGAAACTCTAGTAGCTCAGAGAGTTGTTCCAGCACTTATCACTCTCTCCAGTGATCCTGAAATGTAAGTCTCCTCCTGCCTCCTTCATCCATGCACCTCCCTCCGCCTTGGTTCTCTCAGGAGGCCACAACTTTATTAGCCCCCTCCTCAAATCGCCTACCTGAGCCAAGATTTAAGTGTTTGACATTATGTCGAAAGAAATTAATGTCATGTGAAAAATATTGCAGGCAAAACAATCAAGTGTCACCTTAAAATAAAAACAAATTAATAAATAGATAAGGATCATGAATATATTTTTCATTATGACTTCATAATTTATCACATTGAACCAGGTTCTCATTCCCATAATGTGGTGGGGAAAATATAATATATATATAAAATATAATATAATAATGAGTGTAAAAAATTAATGAAAGCAAACCTCTTTTAAAAAAAAAAAAAAAAAAAAAAAAAATTTTTTTTTTTTTTTTTTTTTTAAATAAATTAATTCTAAGAAAATAGTGTCATAATGCCAAAATAAAAATAATTTATTTTATTTTATTTTTATTTTATTATGAGTCTGGAATTATGGTCCAGGCAGTAGTTTTATAATTGTAAAAAAATACTATTTTATAGAATTTATATTATTTTATATATTTTTAATGTATTATTTCATTTTGAGGTTTAAATATGCTCCTGTATATTAATTTGCAAAAACAGATAATTATAATAACAGATAATTCTCAAAAATCATGTTTTTTCATTGTGCATTCCAATTAATTTCAATGAAACTGCAGTTGGGTTATCTTGACTAGGTTAAAAACTAACTTGAAAAATTTATTATGTATGAACTTTATTATATACTTTATTATATATATTTTATATATATATAATTTTATTTTTTAATTTTTTTTATACCCTTGTTAACCACCGTTCCAGTTTCTATAATTATTCCATGTATGTACATGATTTGTAATTCAAGCTGATGTTATGTCAGTGCGAAAGTGTATATCTGGCTCTCCTGATGAAACCAAGGCTTGAGAGACAGTGCTTATTTTGTTTATGTCTCATGTGCTCGGTGTACTAACATCCTTCGTTCAGGCTACACTAATCGCCGCATGCTTGGAGAAGCTGCCTGCTTTCCACAATTCATTCATCCCTTCATTCAGCCCATTTGTCCATCAATGTGGCCCGTGGCATGTCTGGCTGCCAGTCACTCTCTCTCAAGGCCTCCTAGCACTACAGTCCCCTCTACCACCACCCCTTCCCTGCTAGGTTCTTGGCCATTTGTGTTTGACCCCCCCGTCTCTCTTTTGCATCTGACTGGTTTGCAGCTGGTTCTTCGAGGCATGAGCGAAGCCTTAATTGACAAGCGAGTAGCCCCGGCCCTTATTACCTTGTGCAGTGGTCCTGAATTGTGAGTTAACCGCAGCTATGAGACACTTTAAAAACCAAATATCCTGTCTCCTCTCCGCATTCTCTTGGTTGGATATTTATTATTTTTTTATTTTCTGGGGGGGTTTGGATATTTGTTGTTTGTTTGTTTCTATTTTGGTTTTCTTACTGACATGGGAATGATCATGTGACATTAATCATCTTGCTTACCACATATTCCATCAAGTGATTGGCATCTCATGGTTCTGTTCCATTCATGCATCTTTTATCATTTTAGTGGGTAATTGAATTGTTGCTTTTGGATGTGTAGTGACGGATTTTCTGCTTTCAGCTCAGTGAGGATATCAACAATACCTGCCTTCGGAACTATTATGGAAACCGTAACGCAAAAAGAGGTACGAGTGTTCTCTATTACAGACACCCACACAACCCACATGTATTTGTCAATTTTAAAGTATTTAAATTTCTAGTTTATTGAAAAATGTATATGTTTGGTTATTGTTATATAATATCTTATGTAGTAATATAAAAGAAAAAAATCCCAACAGCATTCCGGGCTTTAAAAACAAAACATAAAAAATAAATAAATATAGTGCTGTCAAATGATTAATCGCATCCAAAATAAGTTTTTGTTCACATAATATATGTGTGTGTACTGTGTATTTATTATGTATATGTAAATACAAACGCATGCATGTATATATTTAAGAAAAATATGTATTGTTTATTTATTAAATCTATTAATATATAATATAAATTATATGAACATAAATTTATACATGTAATGTAAATATTTTAAAATATATATACTGTATGTGTGTGTATTTAGATATACATAATAAATAAACACATTACACATACATATATTATGAGAACAAAAAGTTTAATAGTAATTACTTGTTTGACAGAACTAATAAAAAATATATATAAAATACAAAGAACCCACATGTATTTGTCAATTTTAAAGTATTTAAATCTCTAATTTATTGAAAAATGTATACCCTGTTTGTTATACACACATCACATGTAATATTTAAAAAAACAAAAAGAAACTATAAAGAAGGAAAATCCCAACAGAACACAGTTACAGTTAAACATAAAAAGAAAAATATAAAATTATTAAATGTATATATTTATAATATATACTAACTACAGTATATACTGTATATATTATACATAATTATGTTATATATTATATAATAGTGCTGTCAAACGATGAATCACAATTAATTGCATCCAAAATAAAAGTTTTTATATGTGTATAGTGTGTATATTTATTCTGTATAAAATATGCACACATACAGTATACATTTTGAAGTATTTATACATGTATATATTTACATTTATATAATTTATTTATATGTAAATATAAATGTAAAATTTTTCTTAAATATACATGCATGGGTGTGTATTTATATACACATAATAAATATACACACATATATTACGTACGCAAACACATTTATTTTCGATGTAAATTAATTGTTTGACAGTATTAATTTATTGTTATTTACAGCAAAAATAAATGTACGAATATAAAAATATGATCTAAAAATAAATTTGGATTAAGGTTTACAAACTGTATAGAGAAGGTCTTATTTATTTTTGTGTCGTGTGTGTGTTCATTAGCTGCTAGAAAGAGTGAAAATGCAGCTGGCCTCTTTTCTGGAAGACCCCCAGTATCAGGACCAGCATTCTTTGCACATGGAAATCATCAAAACATTTGGAAGAGTAGGACCCAACGCAGAGCCACGCTTCAGAGATGAATGTGAGCGTCATCACCATGTATTCCCTTCCATATGCAAAGTTTTTTTACTGTTTGTACAGAAAAACACCATGGCGTGCTGTTATGTGATGATAACAGTGGCGTCATGCTTCTGTGGCTGTTTGCCCTTTAGTGCACACATACATTATAATGTGGGAGAAGTATTTTATTTTCTGTTTTTTTCATGTCCTGTTCTCTCTCTGTCTGTTTTTTTCCACAGTTGTTCTTCCTCATTTGCACAAACTGGCTCTGTGCAACAACCAGCAGACGGTGGAGAGTAAAAGAATTGACATTGCCACTCAACTGTTTGAGGCATACAGCGCCTTATCCTGCTGTTGTATCCTTTATTTATTTCTACTTGTCTTACATAGCAAGGTTTTGGAATGAAAGCAATACTTCACCCAAAAATTAAAATTTATGTACTCAAACCATCAAAGATGGAGATTTAGATGAGGTTTGTTGTTGCTCCTGTGCAGTGAATGGGTGCCGTCAGAATGAGTCCAAACAGCTGATAAAAAAATTACAGTAATCCTCAAGTGATCCACGTCTCCAGTCTATCTATTAATGTCTTGTGGAGAAAAAACCTGCTTGTTTGTAAGAAACAATTCTACCTTTTTTTTTTTTTAATTTAACTTGAAAAACCGTCTTAAACCACCTTAAACATTTGCCTCTGTTGAAGATGAGTCCTCTATAATTAGTATTTTACTATACATAAATAACGCATTATATATATATATATATATATATATACATACATTATTTTATTTTTTTTTTTTGTTTATTCTACTGATGCGAAACGATTAATTGCTATTAATCGCATCCAAAATAAAAGTCTTTGGTTACATGATATATGTGTGTGTTCTGTGTATATTATGTATATATAAATAGAGACCCATGCATGTATATATTTCAGAAAAAATATATAATAATATATATACATTATATTAAATATAAAAAATATAATGGTACACTTTAAAATAAGGTGTCATTTGTTAACATTAGTTAATGTATTAAGTAATATGAACAAACAATGAACAATACGTTTATTACAGTATTTACTATCCTTGTTAATGTTAGTTAATAAAAATACAATATTTTATTGTTAGTTCACAGTGCATTAACTAATGTTAATAAACACACTTGTGATTTCAATAATGCATTAGTAAAATTTTAAAGTGTAAAGTGTTACTGATATAATGTATAGGAATATAATATAATATAATATAATATAGTGTATTCATATCGTTTTATACAGTTCAGTTAATTGAAAAGCTTTTTAAAAGTTGAAAAGTTTTTGGAAATCAGCGTCTTTCTCAGTGGGACAGCTATTTAAAAACCTGAAATTTGCATAAACCAATCAGCCAATCAGATTGTAACTTGTCGTTTTGCCAAGCCTTTGCTATTTTGGGGATACATCAGAGAGTCAGGGCAATCATTTGGTTGACCATTTGAGGCTTTTTCAACGAATCAATCAAGCGTTTTTATTGTTTTTGTAAGCCTCAGTAGCCCAGCGGTTTGCATTTCCAAAATTTCCAGAAGTTGATTTTTCTTTAAGAGGGAACATTTTTGATTACAAATTGAAAACAGATAGACAGCAGAATTGGACAGTACACCTCCACTGCTGATGTTTGGGAGCAGAAGCCATCTTTCACTGGTTTCTCGACTGATTTTGTGGCCTATGGCAGCTTGCACAGTATAACCACAGTTTTACCTCCAGTTTCAACTTAATAACAGATACTGAGCACACAGTCTGTGTGGCCACTTTCTCTCTGTGCTTTTTAAAGTTTTTGAGCGATGGTCAACTATTCAAGCTGGACATGAGTCTCCGTAGCTGGATTTGCATTCTCACTCTCTCTTTTTTTTTTTTTTTGTTCCCCCTCCTTTTCTTCTGAGAGCTTCATCGTTGTGAAAATGTTTGCATATCCCGCTGGCAGGGAAAGAAAGAAAATAAACCTCAGCCATTTTTGTACGCTAAATTGCAGGGTGGATTGCAGAATTTGTCGTTAAATGCTCTGTGATGTTGTCCGTTTGAGCGAAGAGAGCCTAGCCCAGCCCTTTGGTCAGGATTCCCAGCATACATGCCTTTGCAGATGATCTTTTGTCTTGTTCCCCTCCTCCTATCTTTCTCCGTTTCGTTTTATTTTTGTCTGCTGTGTCACAGTTAAGACCCCCCTGTAGCAGTGGCTTGCCCCCCAGGCAGTTTTGTAAAACCTCGTCCTGTCTGTGTTTTGAGGTTTTGCAACATGATCAATATGAGGTTGAGTCTGGATTGACTGTATACTGCTGTGTATTTACTGTAAAAATGCAAGTCATTATGGGGAGGCGATAGGGGTTTAACAGTGCAAATATCTCACGGTTCAGTTTATATCAAGTTTTGTGGCGGTCATGGTTTCGGTTTGGTCGCAGGGTGCAGTGATCATCAAGCTGATACCAATAACTCACAACAGACCATTTGCTGTTTAATTCATTGTTTCATTCATTTGCGGTTTTTAGTCGATTTAGCTGAATTACCACAGTTATTCTTGAAAATCAGTCAGTTTGAGTTAGTATTTATATTTTCAGAGGCATTGTGAGCAGAGGTGTTAATTGCGTGTTTATTTAGTAAAAATTTAAAATTTAGCTGTATTGAGATTATCTTTTCTTTTCACAGCAAATATTGATATATGTGGTTTAATTATCATTTATTGAAAATAATTCATTGGTATTTCGTGTAATTAGATTAGTGAAAATTAGTTTTCCATTTTTAATTGCTTTTTTTTTCAGTCACTTTTGTTTTATGTTTTCACTTAAAAACTATTAGTTAAGTAGTTTTATTTTTTTATTATTTTAGTTAGCAGTAATTTATTTAATGAAACATTTATAGATCAAAAGCCCTAATTATAGTTTTTTTTATATTTATTATTTATTAATTTATATTATATTATATTTTTGTATTTTAATTTTATTTTCAGTCTTTTTTTTTTGTTGTTTCCACTATTCTCATGTAGTTTTTCTTTTTAATGAAATTATTAACAACCTTAATTATAGGTTGATTTATAGTTCAATTTTAAATATGTTTTTATTTTATTTTGATGTTTTGTTGTTTTTCTGTGTTACAAAGTTGAAATGTGTATGTTGTTATTATTGTAGTTTGTATTTTTGTGCCATTGTGTATCAAAGACTAAAATAGTTTTTGTTTTAAGTCGTGTGATTTTACGCGCACACACACACACAGATATGTGTATTTATATTTATTTATGACAGATGCTATTTGCACTGTGTAAATAGTGATTAGAGGCTATTAAACAGCATATTTTTTAGCGATTTTATTTACACTAAGTACAAATAGCAATCAATTCTATTTACACTAAGTGAAAACTATCAGTATTTTAACAACATGCTATTTAAACTAAGTGCAAATAGCTATAGATTATATTTACATTGTTACAATAGCAGAGTTTATACTGCTTATTGCTAATAACAGCAATTATCTACACCTCAGTTTGCACTGAGTGTAAATTATTCTATTAATTTAAATTATTATTACGTGTTTTACCATCTACACCACTGAAGCTGATGTTTGACGTTCATCTTTTGTAGCGTTGACTATACCCCAGTCTACCCCAAAAACTTGTTGCTTGACAGACTTGATATTATATAATTATATTTTCCTCCCCAAGTAGACATATATATTTCACAGGTATGTTTGACAGTCTTTCCTTAACTCCGGGGCTTTAGTTATTTCTGAAGAGCTCATGGTGAATCATTTCCTCCCTGGACTGAGATGTTTGAGGACTGATATGGAGCAGCTCTCTCCGGAGCATGAGGTATGAAATCAACATTTCAAAAATGTTTCTCTGTCATCATGTCTGCATGAGACAACTACAACAACCACCCATAATTCTTAATTAAATACAGATCCATAACATTGTCTGCTTTTCCAAAGCCTGGTCTAGTCTTGTCACCCTAATGTTTTATCACACTGCATGTCATGTAACCCAATTTCTATTTATTTAATTTCCTTTGCCTAGTAATATCCAGCTGATGTGCGAGTGTCTGCGTGTATGTCACACTTCCCAGCAGTGCTCTAAGAATACTCCCTCTTTTCCCATTTGTCCTTTAGGTTATTCTCAGTTCTATGATAAAGGAGTGTGAAATAAAGGTGGAGAACAAAGGCATTGGAGAGGCACAAGGGTGAGAAGACAAACTCATTCATTTTATTTATACAGTCACAGTGTTTAGTGTTCTCATTTCCTGCAAATGGAGCCTCAAATCACTACATGTAAGAGGAAAATCTAATGAATACAGTGTCTGCCTCTCCTGTTTTAGTTTAAATAACTCCCTGGCCACAAAACAAAACAAGCGAACAAGTGCTCATTCAGTAGCGGAGTAAAAATAAATAATTTTACAAGAGTTCTCAAGAACACCTACTCAATCTTACGGTACTCAGGGAAGGCTTTTCGCATTTTAATTTCCTCAACGATTTATCTGTTTGAGATCAGCTTGGGTTTGACTCAGTCTCTCCACTGCTAGATAGTTCCCATCAGGCATTGCAGGCTGGTTTAGCCACATGATTACTGCAAACCCGCTCCATTTGGGCTGTGCCTGTAGGGCAGTGCTTCATATTACACTTCTAGCAGCTGTGTAAAGCTACATGGACACATACACTGTTATTTATCCAATATTTCCACTCCAAATTTGGTGCTGACTGTTTTATATAACGTATATTATGCACTAAATGGATTTTTATTTTGCTGAAGTATGCGATTTTCAAGAGTTGAATGACTTTGTGAAGAAGTGAGAGGCTACGTACAGTCAGATTTTTTTTGCTTGCTAAGGACTCTCTTACTGAGGTTTCCAAAACGAAACATACCCAGCTTGCGAACACGTGCGGTACTCTTTAAAACCTTTCACTTAAAGATGTGGCTTGATTATAAACAGCACTTGTCTTTTAAATTTCACAGTCGGTAATGTAGCAACTCTTCCAGTGGTTTTGTTGAGATATTTATAAATGTTCGAACTTCATAACTGCAATGAAGTCTATCATTGTGACTGTCATTACAAGTCATGATACATCAGTGGAGTCAGCCTCTCGCAAATGGTGTGGGTTGTTCTGCCGTGGGTTATCTGGGAACTTTTTTTTATGTTCAATTAGTTGGGCGGGTGACATTTAAAGCATGAATGTTTAGAGCAAACATGTTCAAGAGCAAGATGTAAAAAAAAAAAAAAAAAAGATACAAAAGACAAAGGGATTTACTGAGTTTATTGTGGTTTTAATCGTAAAACAGAGATGGTGGTAAAATCGTCACTCAAAAATGATTCTGTTCATCACATAATTATGTGTTATTTCTTTTGCATGATCTTGCAAAGTTTTATTAACGCCCAGTCTGCCAAAATGTGTCACTCTGAGTTTGCACAAAAATATTTTGCAGCACAACAGTTCTCAGCTTAGGTATTAATAAGAAAATTCAGCATTGCTCTAAGAGGAAGAAATTACATTTACACTTTTTAAATTTGTAAATTCACAGTAATTTAAGTCGTAATTGAAAGCAAACTACTGAGAAAAAAAACGCATGTGAAAACGGTATATCGAAGCTCTTAAAGTGACAGCAGTCTAATATTGCTGCTGTCTGTCATTCATGTTTATTAAACAACAAAAGAGAGAATCTCTCACTGCTCTTGACTAAATCACTTTTGTAACTTTGTCTTTTGTATCTTTTTTCTTTTTTTTTTAAACATCTTGCTCTTGAACTTGTTTCCTCTAAACATTTTTTTAAGCGGATAAAAAGATAACTATAATGTATGACGGAGGAGCACTTCGCAGCACTTCGACCTCGGCGCAGTAATATCATCACTCCTTGGTTGCATTGACGGCAGAGAGAGGGAGAGGGAAAGGGGGAGTTTTCAGGAGTGATAATATTACTTAATGAAAACTATGATGAAAAATGTTTGTTGATTAGCTTTTTCCCAAGATGAGTTGACAATAAGGTCAATAAATGATAACTATGACTAGGACTATATCAACATGCACTTTTGTTGATGAAATAAAATGAGACTAGAACTCAAAATTGTTATTATTATATAGATGCTAAATTGTTCCAAACGACCAAACAACAACAAACAAAAAACTTTACTAAGAAAAGATAATTTTCGTCAAAAAAAGGAGACAGAATTTTCTTATGGAGGACTGCTCTACACACCTCTACTACTCG
Source organism: Enteromius mattozi (assembly GCA_032359235.1). Taxonomy (NCBI): domain Eukaryota; kingdom Metazoa; phylum Chordata; class Actinopteri; order Cypriniformes; family Cyprinidae; genus Enteromius; species Enteromius mattozi. The sequence goes on along the minus strand of JAUMHE010000040.1, from coordinate 1,452,676 downwards.
AGTGTTCATGAGTACGGTTGCCAGATTGGCTCCTCATTGCGAAAGCGCCACCAACAATGATCGGAAAACACAAGCTGGAGTTTAGCGATATAAATAGAAGTGTCATTGGAATTGCTATTAGGAATTTGACTGTTATAATATTTTTTTTTATTTGTTTTACCAGTTTGCATAATATAGTTTAAAGGCCTTTGGTATTTACTTTGTAACAATAGCTGATCTATCAAAAAAATTTAATGGGGGCAAAAGAAAAACATGTTTTTTTTTAATATTTAAAAGCAAATGCGAACATATGGAGATATATCGGATATTGTGAAAGTTTTGACAATATCGAGATTTTTTTTTTTTTACACATCCCAGCCCTACTCTTGATTGGTGGCTGGATTCTGATCTATGAATGCATTGCTGTCTCTTTTCAGGTCCATCTCTATTGCAGCGAGTCTGGTGGGTGAGGACGCAAAGACCAAGTTTCTCAGTAAGATGGGCCAGCTCACCACCTCAGGTGCCATGCTGGCGAATGTTTTCCAGAGAAAGAAATGAGAGCTGCTTAGGGTGTTTCCCACGAACCCTCCACTTTCTGGGATCTCCTACTTGAAGTCAATCGTCTGCCTTTCTTTTGTTCGTCTTTGATTTGATAGGCTATATTTTTAACATATTTATGTCTTAAATTCTTTCCAGCCTCCAAAGAAATTTGCACTCATGTTTCAATGTTTTCCATTTATTTTTATTTCGATTTTATTTCAGAGGCTTATTTGCATCACTACACCTTTTTTTGGATAATGTGAACTTTATGAAATCAAAACAATGATTCCTTCCTTGTCTTGTCGTCTTTTATGTGTTGCTGTGTCTCTGGAGAATATTTTCTATGAGTGTGTAAAATTTGTCCGGGGTTTTGTTTCTCTTATTTTGGATATGCTCCAACGGTAAATTACTGTAAAATACAGTGAATCGAGAGAACAGTACCCATTATCATGTATATTTGAAAATTCGTGTCATAAGATAATAAAAAGCGAAAACCACTTGTGTACTTATGTACTTCTGATTCGGTGTGTTGTCATCTTTCAGATGTTTTTTTGCTTTCTTAGATGTCCAGAATAACAGCAGTCATAATAAATCTGCGCTGAAGTACTTCTGATACAGCAAATCAGTAGCACATTGTTTGCATGAGGTTCATATCAGTTTATATACAGCATATCTCTAATGCAATTGAATTGTGCTGTGTATTTTACACTTCGACAGGTGTTACTACAATAAATGCTTGGCCTTGAAAACCAACGAAAAACTTGAGCACATCAAAGCCGTGGCTTGTTTTCCTCTGCATCTGAGAAAGAGAAAAGGTTTCAAAGTTCAAGGGCTTCTTGATCACATGGTCAGTAGTTGGCGGGAGAAAATACTTCCATGATCCTACAGAAGCCTTTGTGTTAGATCATTTATTGACTAAAGGAGAACGAAATTTGCATATGAATTTTAATTTTTAACTTTTGTGTTTACCCTCAGCGTTAGTGTAACTTTTATTCTTTCATGCAATTCGTGATTAACAACATTTGCATAGAATGTTTTCTGCAGCACGAGGTGACCTGCGCATGATTTGGAGCTGATCTACGGTAGTATGTGGAAATTTCATCAGCAGGGATAAGTTACTCATGAGAGCAGGGCAAGAGTTGAAGAGGCCTGTGAGTCAGATGCCAGGAACATTTCCAAACCCGGAGAGAAGAGAGAGCGGCTTAAAACCACGGGAACATTCTGCCCCTCCGTGTTTTTATTCCTGTTGCGTTGTTGACTGAGTGCATAACAAGACTGCAAACAGGAACTAAAAAGCTTTGAGTTCCGGCCAATATGCGACCACTTTGACGGAAAGTTATGAAGGGTTTTGGAGAGCGCCAGGTTTAGCCTGTGTTCTTCTCTTCTAAAGCTTGGCAATGTTAGCAAAAACATTTTACAGGTGCGAGGACATGAAAAAAGTACTCGTAATTAGCCTAGAAGTGTAATTAGGAGATGCTAAATCATATTTGAGATAAAGTCAAAATGCCATAGCCATAATCATGACATAAAAAGTTGCCATAAGTCATAATTATTGCATGAAAGCCAAAACCATGAGTCTTAATATGACATACTAAGCCGTAACTGAGATAAAAAAAAGTGATGAAATGTTTACAATGAGATAAAAAGACAAGCTTATAAAGCAAAAGTGAAATTATGAGGTCATAATTATGACAGCTGAAATTGAGAAGAATTTTTTCTTTTCTTTTTTTGACTTTTAATGTCATGGTTTTGTCTTTGTATTGTAATAATATATTTATTTTTATTTGTTTTTGGCATTTTTTGCCTTTTACTGTGAAAGAATTGCTTAGAGTTAACATGAAGCAAATTGGGAGAGATAATTGAAACTATTTGTTTCATTAGCATGTCATATTTTGATATTTTTATTTCAGTTATTTAGTTAATCTCAGTTCAATATTAAGTCCAAAAGGATTACTTCATACAATAATTATTTTTTGTTTGTTTTTATGTTAAAATTTTATTTTTGACATATAGAAAGACAGAATTATCTGATATTTTAAGACTTCTTTACTTTAACACACACAGTGATCAGTGACCACTGGTGTACTCTCCATGATGTCATTTCCTGTTCTTTCAGTGTTGGTTGCCCAACATAACATAAAATATTCACATAGGATGGGTTGGTTCAGTGTTGTTTTTTCGTGCTAGAACAATCAGTCTATTGTGACATCTCTATATCTGCCTGACAGAGCAGCTTTGAAAGGCCTCCAGAAATTAAGGACACTATGTTTACCTGATTTGCATGTGGGGTGGTGTGGTGGCTGCGTGAAGGAAAGCACATGGATGCCAAAACATGCTCTTCAGCCTTGCTGATGACTGTTATTCAAAGCAGGCAGCGGTGGCCTAAAGGAACAGACACGGCAGCTTTAGGCTTGAAAGCGAGAGGGATGGTGAATTAGTGAAACTTCTGGCAAAGTTTCAAACACCCCCACATAGGTCCCGAAAGCATCGCTATCTGCCCCGTTCACCCATTAAGACAGATGCCAAGTGAGGAATTATGAGCTGACAGTTAAACAAGATAAGAATTACAGGCAAACAACTCAGTTTAACATTACATAGAATGACCTTCTGCTTAGAGAGGCC
>JAUMHE010000040.1:1426724-1449435 GCA_032359235.1 Enteromius mattozi | reverse complement strand
CAGTTAAACAAGATAAGAATTACAGGCAAACAACTCAGTTTAACATTACATAGAATGACCTTCTGCTTAGAGAGGCCTTTATGCTATTCTTTTGAAAACTTCCAGGACCACAAAAACAATTTGAAGAAAAGATGCACATTTCCTTATCATTTCGGAGGAGAAATTAAGGTTTATCTACTTAAATTAATGGTTAAATTGGGTGATATTAAGTATTGGCCTGCATTTTATGCTAAAAATATGGGGGGGGTTTGTCTGTAAACAGTAAACTACTGTATTTCTAAAAAAATAAATATCATAAATACCAGTTTGCAATCTTTTGTACGTCTAAAATCACTGGAAATGGCTGACAATAGAAGCCAAAAATTCAATTTAAAAAAATGGCTGCACCTGTTCCTATGTTTAAAAAAGGGTGGACAGATACTACAATTACATATTTACTCAGAAAACTGTAATCTTTGAGACAAGCCTCATCCAGTCAGTGTTTATAACTATTTTATTAATAAGTTGTTCACTTTGCATGTCTAAAGCATTGCAATTAGTCACACTCCAGGTGGAATACCAAACTGTAAACAACCAAGTGGCGATTTGATTGGACGAAAATCTGTGTAGTGCAGGATGAGTCATCTTAATAGAGTTCACATATAAACTCAAGAGTTTACATCTTGCATTCGAAGTTATATCTTGCAGTTCTAAGAAAGGCGACGTTTTATCTCACAATTCTTTCTTTTTTTACTCACAATTACAAATTTCACTCTCACAATTGTCTTAAAGCTTCCATAGTGAGGCTATGTTCAAAATTGTACTCAAAAATACTATCTCATTCTTAAATGATGATCTTTGTAATACTATTTTGCACTGAAAGTTTTGAGTCTAATCAATGTATTGCATTGTGGGATACAGTATTCCAGCAGCCGTACAGCTTCTATTTTATAGGTATCTCTTAACTTTAAAGTACAAATTATCTTCACTGCACTTTGGCTACAAGCATAAACCAACGCGATACATGTGCTCGACGTGGCGCGGTGGACTTAAACTGCTACAGACTTGAACGATAGAGACTGACAGTGATTGCCTGGTTATATGAACGACACCCCGTTTATATGTGGACTACTTTGATTACGAGAAATGGGAGGAGCGTGTGAGAAACTGAGCAGCTTCCACATGACTGTAGAGCAGTGGAAACACAGGGAGAGCCGCAGTCGAGGCGTGGGTGAGTGAACATCATGGGACATGGTCTCTGCGAGTGAACTACAGCAGTCTGGAGTTTCATCCCTTCATCCCGGAGCGCGCAGACGTCTGCTGCTGAACCTCACTGGACAATACAACAGCACCGAAACCGAGATTACAGAGGCCTGTTTTAAAGTTTAGAAAAATGAGAGTGAATTTTTCAGCTAGTTGGATATTTCAAGGATGGATCACACATTTTGTTCTTGCTCTGTGCACGCAGGTAAGTTTGTTTGCTATGTTGTTCGCGTGCAATTATAATACTTCAGACTTTATTTAGGAATTTAACGAAATTATGATAGGTAAAGCGGGAATGTAATATTATTGGGAATTATTATTTTGCACTTTTTGGCCGCCACAATGCTAAACTGGCTTATTCCCTCTATTTATTTCAGCGCTTTGCTGCGAGAACGGGTTGTACGAATCGCGAATCACTCGAGTCGGATCTTTGCAATGAATCTTAAAAACCGGTCTGATCGCTTCGTTCGATCTGACCGAATCGTGTCAACAACTTACCTATCTCTTTCTGAAGATTCAAGAGCATTAGAGGAACATATGAGTAGTGAAACTAGGATTTGACTGGTGGGGCGAAAAGTAAGTAATAGCCGAATGGGGGAATGTTAAAAGGTAAAACGCAATGCAAATATGTTTGTGAAAGTTTACTGTTTTGTCAACGCGCTCACGAAACGAGTTGGTTTTAATTAACAGATCAAGTGAAGTACGTTGATTTTATCTTTATTTGACATTATTAAATGTAAGATTAATTATGGCTGCAACAAAATAAACTGGGACGCATTAATTACAGTGAAGTTCAAATAAGAGAATTGATTCATTAAAATGAACTGGTTCAAAAGAACCGCTAGTAGTTCGATGTCAAGTCACTAATTTAATCTGGGACTCAAAATTGAAAAGACATACCTAGACGTGCATTTTTGACCGAAGTGCTCTCTATGTTGGCCGTTCACAAAAGTTCTGAGACACTTCCCACTCTTTCCTTCCCTGCCAGACTATTCTGAACTTTTGCCTGGATCCTAAATTGTTGCACATTTTGAGGGGAACTCCATGTGGATGTTTCTGGGATTGTGCTTTGTTCATGATGGTTTTAACCTTAAGTGTCCAGTGTTTTTCTTCTTTTTCTTCCTTTTAATAAGAAATCATTAGATCTGTCCACCGAATGTAAATTTGATACTCATCAAATGTAAATTATTATCATTAGATTCCCAGGAATGGTGTAAAATTCCAGCTCAAAAACTCCAAAACTCCATGCAAACATTTCAGGAAAACCCCTAATATTGGAATTTACCGATGTCTTATTATAATCTGTGTGTGAAATGAGATTTTACACCTTTTTTGTCATATTTTCATTCATACAGTTTGTTTTCTGAGTTATGTAATGTTTTATCAGGTCAAACATGTTTTCTGTTGCATCACATCCAGGTCTGAACATGTGTTGGCCAGGTTGTACAGTTATTAAAGAAAATGTCAGTGTATCTGGAAACTTTATTCTGGAAACAGTGCTTGCCTCTTTCGACCTTTGATACTGAGGGGCATTCTTCAGATGATGGACAAATGTTCTGTTAACTAACGATTATGTTAAACTAAATTAATTCTGAATGACAGTTCTAATATACAGTAATGCAGCATTGCTATCTTAAACAGAGTAAATGCAAGGAAATGCACATGACTGAACTGAGTCATTAGGAGTTATGCTATCTGAGTTCTATATGCAGTGAGCTCCTATGAGAAAAGGTTTTCTCTGTGTCCGGTGCATATTTTCTAACATATAATTTTTCTGGGCGTCACTGACCATGATCTTACATATTTAGTCAAAGTAAATATGTTGTGTTGCCTGAGTATAGCCTTACATTTAAATGCAGAGGATCAGAAATGAACACTGGACATTCCTTTGGGTTTCCTGTGTATTTTCACATGCGTCCATCAAAAGGTCTTAAGGTTCTTCAGCAGCAATAGAAAACCCCCCAGAACTGCATCTTCAACTATGTTTAATGTCTTAATAGAAATAAAGAGATTATTTTCAATATAATTTATTGTTTAAAATTTTAAACAATTTTAATATTTTTTTTTTATTAATACATTTTTTTATTTATTTATTTCAAGGAATAGGACACAACTTGTTTCATTTGAATAAATTGAGTTTTCTTCCTGATGAATTTTTTTTTTTTTTTAGTGAAGGGAACTAGTCCCTTGTTTAGACAAAGCTTGTTGTCGTTAACAAATATGATAACCAAATTATATTTCCTCATGAATTTCCATGATACCCATGGATTTTCCTGAGATGATTTGATATATCCATTGATTCATGATCAATCCTGGGAAACCTAAATAGGTTTTTTTTTTCTTTCGTTTTTGTATTTGCTTGAGAGAGATAAAGAAAGCTTTCATATTTCATGAATTATCTTCTGTAGTCTCTATAAACAGTATTTCTCTTCCATTTCTATAATTTGACTAGAATAATGGCTAGAATACAGAAAACTGAGGTTTTGCCCTTGTTGCTCATTTGAAAGCAATTTATTTTTTCACTGTGCTGTGCAGAAAAGTTGAATTTGAGCATTATTTCTACCTATTTTAACAGTCAAAGCACCTAGTACTTCAGCCAAGTCCTTTTCATCTCCACAAGAGCCCAGTATGCTGAGCTTGGCACTATTTACTTTTTTTATTGTATTTTACATGAGTGACGGCTGAATTTTCTCAGATTTGCACTGAATTAAAGGAGTGCATTTAATTCTGCCCTGCTGTTAAACCATGGAATGCTTTTGTGGTATCTGGAGGGATGTGGGTGGTGTTTTTTTGCTTTTCTTCTTGCTTTTTTCTTCCTCTGAGTTGGGTAATATCCCCCCACCATACACACACTCCCCCAGTCTTTCATTCCCTGATGCTTTAACCACTCAAATGATTCTTATTCCTTGAAAATTCTTATTCCGACCAGGACAAATGTTCAAACAGGCCAAACATTGTATAGTTTTTGTGTTACTGCAGAAATCACCAGAGGACTGGAGATACAGTGACCCCAAAAAGTATTCGAATGCTTTAGCCACACTCAAAAATGCCTGAATGCCATTGCATCAGATTACGAAATAAGCAACTGGCGTGTATTTTTTGAGTAAAATAATAAATTTAATGTTCAAAATGTCAATATCTATCTTTCTATCTGTTGAAGTGACATGTTACTGTAGTTTGGTCACAAGCATTTTATATAATAAGAGCCACTACGTTTGTTAAACTATTGTTGTAACTCTTAATTTCAGGCAGGACTGGCCATAAACTGCCAACAAAATGAATATAAGCACAAAGGGAGATGCTGCAGAAAATGTGAACCAGGTGAGCAGCAATACAGACTAGTTAATTATACTATGCAGAAAACACTATAAAAAAATACATTCATTCATTTTGTAGTGTGTGAGTGAAGCCTGTCTGGGAAAAATAAGACCAGGTCTAAATCCGCCCGTTTTTTCCCATTTAAAAAGCAGAAGGATAAGAAATAAGGAAGAGGCCTACACACACCCACATGAACTATAACCTACAATGACTTCCACTATACAATTTAAAAGAATATCATCTTTTGCTATATGGATTCACTGACCTTTTCCCATGAACAGAACAGCAGTCTTTCAATGAGCAAACTTATTGCACAATATTTATTTCAATGCAGGGAAATACGTTTTCACCCATTGTGATGGCAGTTCAAGCACAAAGTGCCTTGACTGTGGCCGTGACGGGTACCAGCCGGACTGGAACAGTGACGAAAAATGTATTCCTCAGACGTTCTGCGATGCAGGTCAGTGCATTTTTTTAATCAGAAATTAAATTCTCATACAAATTTTTTCAGCCTCTACAATTGATTCATTGCATCTTATATTTTGACACCACGCATTAATCATTCTATACAGGTAAAGGATTTGAGAGCAGTCCTCCACCCAACCGTACAGCGGCTGAACGGTGTCGGTGCAAGCAGGGCTTCCAATGCTCTCTGATCAACTGTGAATACTGTGAGGCCATCAGAAAATGTCCTGCAGGAGAAGGAGTCGTAATGACCGGTAAGAGCTTGTGGTGACTCTACACAGATTTGACAATAAAAAAGATGTGATCATTTTAAATTTTTAAAATTTATTAATAAAGGAATAGTTCAATGAATAACACGACAAGGTGAGTAAATGATGACAGAATTGTCATTTTAGTGTGAACTATCCCTTTTATAAGTTTATTCAGAAGTTTAAAGCGAGAGACATTAATCATATGCCTTATAGAAAGATGAAGTGTACCCGTAATTGAGAGTGCAGTAAATCAATGACTGTTCCAGCTCTGTGGTTTTGAGCACTAGATTTAGTGCCAAATGGAAAGGAACTTTATAATACAGATCACAGAAATGGATCTGGACACACTGTAGTTTACAATTTATCTTTAGTATCTTGACATTTACACTATAATTAAAATTTAAAAGCATCACAAGGCGTTCTATAGCTTTCTGTTATACTTTCTATGAATCTGTCTGGATGGATTGATGGATAGATAGATAGATACATTGAGAAAATGATAGATAAACCAATGGATAGAACAATGCATGGATATGATGTTAAAAACAGAAAATGAAAAGGAAAATGAATGCAATTTAAACTATTGTTTAAGATGAATACCTATAAAAATGTGTTCATTTGTCTTGAAATTGTAAGTCTATAATTCTTTATCACTCTCTTCTTTGTAGAGATGGGCAGAGCTTCCTGTGTGTCTTGTCAGTATGGATATTTCTCAGATGGCCTATCAACAGAAGCCTGCAAGAAATGGACAGAGTGAGTATGTTCAAAAGCTCAATACAATAACAACTCCATAGATTTAACAACAGCCGAGAATGTGCGCCGCAAACATTTCTGTCCTCTGAGTCACACACACACACAACTGTTCTTTAACTGGGCTCATTTGCAAAGTCACAGCTCTCATTCTCACAGGCGTTGTTTGTCTGGGGAAGGTCTCAGGCATGCCTGGTCATTTTTTAAAGCCCCCGCAGTCTTACCGCACTGTGGTATTATGATTAATTTCTCCACCACTTCCCCTAGAAAGAGCCCCTTTTCTTCTTGGTCTTTGTATTTGCGGCTCCTCTTAGAAGAAAAAATTGGGACTGATCAAACCAAAAGTGACCAGATTGTTGGGCTGCCCTCTGCTGATATGTCTAATTCTCTTCCAGTTGTAAAGCTATTGGCAAGACCGAGAAACATCCAGGAACCTCTAAATCAGATGTCACATGTGGAGTCCCTTCTCCTGGTAGGTTTTTTCAGTTTTATTGTATTTGTTGAATTGAATTTAACTACACAGAGTGGTTTGATGAATAAACCTCCTCATCCTCAGTTATGACACCCTGGGTGGTGGTGGCCATCCTCTCGGTCATCATTGTGGTATCGTTGGTTGTTCTCTTCTTGTTTTGTTGCAAGGATAAGCTGAACTTCCTCTCAGGTAAATTTAGTTCAGGGTCATGTTTGTTTGCTACAGTTTGTGGTAGATTCTTGTCTATGTTGTTGATTAAAGCTTATTTTCTGACACCACAGTAAATCTACGCACCTGCGTCCAAAACCTGAAAGGAAGTAGAAATCAACAGGTAAGGAAGAATAACTATAATAGCATTCACAGCAACGGACTATAACCTTTTGTTTATTTTAAGCACACACAGAAGTACCATTGTCTTTTATTTTAAATACACAAGCTTTTACAAACAGAATAGTTTCTGATTGGCTGTCACTGTTTTTATCAGTCATCAGTCAGAAAGTGATTCCAACAATATTGTTCCTCTGTTTTGTTATTGTTATAGTTGTGGTGTGGACTGCCCTATTATCATAAAATTATGAAGATTACTAATGCCTTCAAAAGCTGTCCTATTTTATTTTATTTGAAAAAATGCTTTATAAACCAGTTATTTTATACATTTATTTAGTAAAACTTTATTTTTCAGCTAAAAATGTATTTGATCAGCAACTTCTTATTAATGAGTGAATCTTGAAACAAATGAAGTTGACACAAAGTACATATAATTTTTTTATTATTGATGAAAAATGTTATTTACGTTTATGATTGTATGAAATTTCTATAAATATATCACTTTTTTAATCTTTTTTATATTGTATACAGTATATAATACATTTATTTCTAACAAATAACTACTTCTTACTTGCATACAATTTCACTTTTAGAGAAAGAAAGATATAAAAGATTAAATTATAAGGTCAAAGATAATAAAGGCAAAAAAGTGGCACTAATATATCTCCATATATAATTCTTTACAAAAAGTATTTTTGGCACATATGGTACTCCATACAATATCTGATTCCAAAATGTGGAACCTGACCCAACAATGTGTATTTTAAGGGTTGTAAAGAATTTGCAAAGTTTCATACCATTACTAAAATCTGTGCATTTTTTAGAAATGTATATATATATATATATATCTTTTCTGAGTCAGAATGGACCTTTATGCATTCTGAGGGCTAAAAATTGTATAGTTACTCATATAGTTATCATACTTGGTTTAACCGGCCCATACTAATTTGACTTTCTTTTAGGAAACTCTGACTTCATACCACGGAGGTAACGGTGCACAAACCCTCCCTCTGATTTGCCAAGAACGAACCCCCCCAGAGTCCCTGATCACATGTCCCAGCACCCAATTAACAATTCTTGATGAAACATTGACTTGCACGGACCAAGAACAAGACCAAGACCGAGCCGAAACCTCGTCTGGCAGCTCCAGCGAGGACTCCGGAGCTGGCTCTGCGTCTCCTCTGTCGGGTAGCTCCTGCAGCTGTGGGCTTTCCATGAAGGAGCCCATTGAGGTGGGAGAGAACGAGGACTGTAGTCAGCTGGTGGCCACGGGTTCAGCGACATGCAGCTCCTGCAGGCCAGGAGACGCCATCGGAGAAACCGTGCAGGTCGATGCCCTGAAAGAGCCTCTGCTGTGTGAGAGCTGCTCGTCGGATGTCCTGCTGGATCTGCAGCGCTCCCAGAAGCTCTATTTGGACTACAGCAGCCCTGCTGGAAAAGAAGCCATGTCAGAGATGAGAGGTCTCCAAGGGGAACGAGGTCCGGTCGAAGGCCTATATAGACAGAACGAACCTTGTTGCTGCAGCATAGACTCCACTACCGTTCCTCCTCTGTCGTCGGTCAGCGCCAATGACCAGGGCCTTTCGCTGATCCACAGCGATGACCAAAAACTGTCCGACCCCGACGCAGACTTCCAGAACCAGTGCTCAGAATCGGCTCTCACATCTGGTAAGACATTACCACATGCGAAAATAGTGGCACAACAAATGAAAACCTGTCTATGCATCTGAGGTATTTGAAGCTATTGCTTCATGATGAGAATCAGTTAAACTCTTTAGCACATGTAATTGTGTCAGATTCTATTACAAAACAAATATGGTATGATATGATGAAAGATGGGAAATGATCAGGAACCTCAGTAACAACAGGTCAAAAATGCAAAGTATGGAGATTATTCCCATCTTTGACCAGGCTAACAAATTAGTAGCACACGGTTGTATCAGCTGATGTGTTGCACTGGTTATCTGGCCACATATCACATTTCAACATTGAAGGATCCCTGTGTAAACTTTTAAAAGTGCTAAAAAAACAACCCTTATAAAATGTGATTCTGTCTTTACTAATAGTTTTAGCTATCAATGGCAATTGGCAAATATTTTCATTATTATTATTATTATTATTATTATTATTATTGGGGAGAGGGGGAGGAGGAGGGAAGGAGAAAATACTTCACAAAGAAAAAAATACTCTCAACTTTCACTCCCAACCTACATATAAATGTGTTTTCTGTACTTAACCTGTGTTATGTGGTTTGGAGTTTTTGTTAGTGTGTGTGTGTATTTTCTGTACACTGCATGTATATTAATAATAATAAAAAAATACTATGTAAGTAATATATGTACACACATAAATAAACGGATATAAAAATACCTAATCTAATATAACCTATATACAAATTAGCATATAAGAATGATTTCTGAAGACTGGAGTAATGATGCTGCAAATTCAGCTTTGCCATCACAGGAATGAATTACATGTGAAAATATATATTTCAGTAGTTTTAAATTGTAATATTTCATAGTATTACTGGTAAGCATTACAGACGTACATTTCAGTAACACGTTACTTAACAGTGTCTGTGTTACTCATATTCCATCCTATTGTTATTAATTTCCCTTCCACAGAGGAGTTACACAATATTTACACATGCAGTTCATTAGTGTTCTTCAGTAATATCTTGTAAATGTAAATACACAGTAACCTGAACACTAAAATAAAGTGTCATGTCTTGTAGCAGTAATTAGAACAAGCACATTCAGGTCATGTGCATTCCAGTAAGTCGTGTTTGTGAAAATATGGCAGGCAGCCACCGCAAAGAGTGGGTGTAGGGTCCTTTATGGACCAGTGGCAAAATGACTAAAAGATGTGTGAAACATGAGTCATTGATAGTCTGTGTGTATATTCAGAGAAAAATAGGAACCATACAATCTGCTCATGTTGAATTTTTAAGTGGAAGGAAGCCATTTGTTGCTCAAGACGGGTCGACACAAAAACTGCTTTTTGCCAATTCAGTGCTGACGTGGCATTATTAGTTTAAACTTTGTAATGTATGTGAACCACTAAACATCTAAAGTAGTAGCGTAGTGCTTTAGCAAGACTACAAAGACTATGAATGGAAAATACACATCTGGTTGCATTAATATGCATAATCTTTAGCCTTAAAATGTTAGCGTTAGTCTTTCAGGGTTGTTATTAACTAAGACTAAAACCATATAATGTTACATAATATTACACACATAAATTACAAAAACTAAGTAAAAAATAAAACTTAATAAAAACAAAAGCTTAAGAAAATAAAAACTAATAAAAATGTCAAAAACTAAATTACTTAAATAAAAACTTACTAAAAACTATATACATATAAAAATCAAAATATAAAAAAAATTACTAAAACTTTCAAATAAAAAAGGAAAAAAGAATATAAAAAAAAGGTAAAATAATTACATAATAAAAAATAAAAGCTAATAAAAAAACATGATGAAATTGCCAAAACTTTAAATAAATTAAAAATGAAGACGGAAAACTAAAATAAAATAAAAATATAAAAATATAATGTCAATATCTAAAGATAATAAGTAAAACCTAATACAAACCGTACAGGCATTAAAAGAAAACAAAAACTAATAAAATGCCAAAAAACACAAAATAAAATTAACTAAAATTTTAATTAAAACGGAAAATATAAAACATTACTAAAATAAAAAACTATATGGACATATTAGAAAAATAAAAACGGATAAAAATGACCAAAATCACTACAAATTTACTATATAAATAACACTGGTGTTAATTTGTCTCCAGGAAAGGAATGAAAATTTAGCTCATGGGACTATAGTGTACTATTTCTGCCACCTTCCTCTAACAGTGATTCTGATGCCATGTTTATTTTTGTCAGGTCAGGTGACAGGAAACAACAACACTACTTTTATCTCAAGCGGGCAGGTAATGAACTTCAGCGGTGAGGTCATCGTGGTGTACGTCAGTCAAACATCCCTGGGAAGCAGCGGAGGAACCGACGAACCCTTCAGCTGCCCGGTTCAGGAAGAGTCCAACGATGACAGCTTTCAAAGCGAGCCCAAATCTAACATAACCACAACACCGCAGGCCAAGAGCAGGAACGGACACCTGGACAAACACCTGCCCGTGCAGGAAATGACCAACGACTGGTCCTGGCAGAAATAAAAAAGCTGCAAACATTTCTTACTAGACTGGAATTGACTTTGCCTTCTTTTTACACGATAACTATCGATTAATAATGGGCCTACGACAGCCTGTATAGCAACTAGAGTGCTATTTCATGAAAAATGCTATGCATTTGTTGACCTATGTATTTATATCAGATTAATTAGGTACTTCTTGTCAGTTTTTGTCGGTCGGCTTTAAGAGGATCTCACTCTGATAGATCTTGTTACAGTAAGAGTCAAGAACATTGACCCTGGAATGTCTCATTTTCAGACAATCTCTATGTTGAGGAGCCAAATAAAGAGCGGCTTGGTGCGACAAGAAGCCAAACTCAGGCCAAAGATGATGAAGACAACAAAAGCGCCATGCTTTTCTGTGTCCCTTTCTCTTGGCCTTCTGAAACCGAGCGAGCGCATCGTACCTCATGTCCAGAACCGTTTATGGATGATGGTTAAAAGTTAGTGTACATGGAAATAAGAAATGGGGTTGGTGGTGTCTATATTTTTAAAAAAAACATCATTTGTAAATGTTAATCATTTTTTGGTTTATCATGCCGATTTTGTGCCTGACAAAGTCAGTCTGACTGGAGCAGAACGTAATCACGAGCTTTATTATATATAGTGATTGAAAATCGATGTTCCGATACATAAGTAGTAGTGATTTTTTCCCCACCCATTACTGTAAATAAAGCTTGTTTGTATGAAACAATTTCTTTCCCTTAAATGAGAGTGATGGTATGAGAAAGGTATTTGGTTTTAGTGATAAGCAGTGTTTATTGTTTGTGCATCACTAACCACATGTGCGGTAAAACCTCTGTATTCGAGCAAAACCATTGTTGACACAAAGCCTTTCTAAATAGCGGTGAATGGCTAGCAGCTGTCGCGAGCTCAACGCAAACATATACTCAGGAGCCGCGTGAGGTGAGAATTCCACCGAAGGCTGCTGGATGTTTAGCTGTGATTGGAATAATCATGAGTCTGGGAAGGCAACAGAAACAAACACTGTGAAATGTTGAGTTCTGTCTGCCAAAACAGGAAGTTATGACTGCTTTTAATGTGGTTCTGCTCAAAAAGGCCTCAGGGCACATTTGGTGACTCGTGACTAGCAATGACTGTTGATGTGTCGCGCCATCTAGTGGAACGCTACTGTAAGTTATTTACCTTTGCTAAAAATGATGATTAGATGAAACATAAAGCCTTATTGACATTTTAAAGACATTTTATTTGCCATTTGCAATGTTATAAATATTATCTAAAAAAAAAATATTTTTCTACCCGATATTAGAGTAAACATGTTGAATTCAAATTTGTTTGTCTGTACGGTTTGCAGGATTTGTAATTAATTTGTACTGTTTATAATAAATATGTCTAGAAAGATGCATATGTACATACACGTGAATTAAATAATTAGTTAAGGCATCAGTATGGGTGGTTAGAAACGTATTTATTAAGATATTTCATTATTTATTGTTTTTTAATTGTATTATTCTTCATGTGTAACAATTCAAAACCTGTCTTTCAGAATATTTTAACGCTGTTTAACTCATCATTATCAGAAATTATGCCATTAAAAAAAGGTTTAACAAACTTTTCAGAGGGGTTTTCACCAATAATAAAAATGTTTCCATTTTAAGTTATTATTATTAATAGTAGCAGCAGCAATATAACTATATATAAACATGATATATTGCATTGAAATTAATATACATTATATGATTTAGCTATCAGAAAGTATGCTATTATAAATATTAAACAAAAAACATTTTTTTCAGGGGACTTTTCACCAAAAATATGTATGATTTATGTTTATATTTATAATTTATAATAATAATAATTATTATTATATATTTTTACACATGTATTTAATTATGTCAGACATTACAATATTAAAGACGTTTAATAGATAAATAAACATTTTTTAACTTTATAAATGAAAGGTTTGCGGTTGATCAGATTTATTCATTCATCAATCCTTGTAATATCCTGATTTGGTGCTCAAGAAATATTTATTATTCCCAATGTTAAAAAAGGTTTTGTGTGTCTATATATTTTTTGTTTGTTTTGTTTTTGTTTTTGTTTTTAATAAACCGTAATACATTTTTTCAGTTTTTTTTTTAATGCAAAGGTCAAAAGAACAGCATTTATTTTATTAATATTTGAATATATACCAGGCAGCTGAAACCTTTCATAACATTCTAAATGTCTTTACTGTCACTTTTAAATATATTCAATTCATCCTTGCTAAATATTTCTAATATTTCTATTTTAAAAAACAACAATAAAACAACAACAAACTCTCATTTACCCCAACATCAATATATTTTTTTATTAATTAAGCATCCACTGATTCAACATACTAATTGAAAATGACAGCGCTCTTATCTGTAGGGACTTGGGAATCTGGGGGAAGACCACTAAAAAAGAGCGATGGATCATTCCATATTCCCTTGGTCACTGTTGAGGTATCAGTGATCCTTATAGGTTACAGTCCTGTCCAAACAGAGCATGTGCTATCTGGTTTCGGGAGAACCCCAGGTTTGGACACAGGTGTTCCTCTGGCTTGGCTGGAAATTACCTGATTTTTGAAGATGAAAAGCTGAACCGAGTTTCCCACCATTCAAGATCGAACAGCACTCACTGGCACCGGTGTGTAGTTTTTGGCCATTTTAGAGTTCACTCAAATTAACTGTGGTTGCCTAAGGATGTTTATGTGAAATAAAACAGCAGTGTCTTTGACAAAATACGGCTATTGATTTAGTGTTAAAGGAAGGAAAGTCCTTCAAAATCAAGTGAATCATTTTGCCGGTGGGGATCATTTAGTGCAAGAGTTTCCTGGAATATCCTCAGTGAGTGGAACCAGTAGGTCACATACACAGCTTTATTTAGCAGCATGGCCTTTTAGATATATGCAGAGTATAAAGCAAATAAATTCATTTTGCATGCAAAATATGATCATTTAGTTCTGGCCTCAGGGAAGGAAAGGGGATTTTCTGTCCTCCTTATTCAAGTACAAATGACATCTGAGCAATTATTATGACACTTGGTATCATGAGTAGCTCTGAAAAAGACCCCTCTCGCTGGTTGACATGTGATAAGACTGTTGGAAAAATGAATGTCTTAAGGTAAAGTGCTTTTTATTCAATCAGTAACTTGTTATTAACTATGCCATTTATTATTATGGGTAGGAGTAGTAGGAAAGAAATTATTCAAATTATTTATATAACATTACACGTATTAACATCTTTTTTGAATATGCATAGTGTATATGATGATACTATGAAGTCTGTCTTTCTCTCACAAGATTTATTTCAGCACTGTTTGAATAATATTTATACTTATATACATTACTTTTTTCTCTTTTAACCATAATTTATTAGATAATTTATCATGTAGTATTATTATTATTATTATAAGTAGTAGTAGTAGTAGTATAAGTACAAGTATCTGTAGTACTAAAAACATTATATAAAACTTTACATATAACATGAAAATTTACATATAATAACATTTCTATTTGTAATATGAATAGAGCATTAAATTCTTTATGTCAGAAATTATGCCATTGAAATGGATAGACAGATAGATAGATAGCCTGATATTCACCAAAACATATTTTGTATTTTTTGTCATAATAATGACATAAAACTTTTTTAAAAATATTTATATATATATATTATAGACTATTATTTGCTATGTATTACTTTAGCAGTGTATTCTTTTTCGTCACACATCACGCTATTAAAAATGTAATAAATAAACTCTTTTCAGAGGGCTTTTGACCAAAAGCTGGTCATCTGATATTCGGTTAGATGGAAAAACCGCTATAGTGACTGGAGCAAACACCGGGATCGGGAAAGAAACAGCCAAGGATCTGGCAAGTCGTGGTGGGTACTGCAGCCAAGTCGACACTGACTGTGGAAATAACACATTGAGTCTTCTCTTAATAGAGCCACAGATGAAATATATTAGGTCTGACTGCCTATAGCCACTTGATCTGACAGACCTATCCAAACCAAAATATGTTTTTGCTGAAATTGCTCAAAAGAATGTACCAGTTTTTCAACTAACGGAGCAAAACTTGTTATTAAAACCAAGGTGCACGGGTGATCCTGGCCAGCAGAGACCTAGTGAAGGCAGAACAGGCGGCTGGTGACATCAGCAGAGACGTAGAGAACGCAAACGTGGTGGTTCGGAAACTGGACCTGGCAGACACCAAATCCATCTGCGATTTTGCTGAACTGATTTACAACAGTGAGTTATCAATGAAGAACATTCTTCTATCGCACGTGCACTTCTGACCTGATCTTAAAGTTATTCATTTTTATTTTTAGCTGAAAAGTCTCTTCATTTGCTGATTAACAACGCTGGCGTGGCAATGTGCCCATATTCAACAACAGCAGACGGTTTTGAGACACAGTTCGGAGTCAATCATTTAGGTTTGATGAAGTGCACTAGTCGTTCTCATTTTTTCAAAGACTATAAAGAGTCATTATTTGTTGTTTAGGAGCAAGGGAGATTGTTCACACTTGACATGTGATGAATGACTCCTTTTCTTTTTCAGGACATTTCTTTCTTACTTTCCTCCTCATGGATCTGTTAAAGCATTCAGCTCCTTCCAGAGTGATTAATGTCTCCTCACTGGCCCACCACATGGGAAAGATCCACTTTGAGGACCTGAACAGTGAGAAAAGCTATCATCCCGTAAAGGCCTACGTACAGAGCAAACTGGCCAACATACTTTTCACTCGAGAGCTTGCCATGAGAGCAGAAGGTAAGAGCAAGTATGTCGCCAAGCATAAAATACGATCCAAAAATCCGATTCTAGGATTTACGTATACTAATTTAAGCATGTTTCATCTGTGAGAAACAACTATAGTGTTCTGTCAGTGTATGAAAACCACACAAGTGTGAATAAACGGCTAAATGGAGACTACATTTTCATTTTTGGCTGAGCTATCCCTTTAAGGATATCAAAATATGTTTTAAACCTTCCATATAATGCATTGCTAACATGTCTGTCTTGTGGTTCGGCCACAAACATTCTTCATTAAGGCAATAAATTTGTTCTCTATCCGTAGCTTATGTCGATTTACATTCAGTCCTGTTTCTGTGGCAGAGATCGGAGTGAGTGTTTACGCTGTGGATCCAGGCCTAGTAAAGACAGACATCATCAGGCATTTGAATAAGTCTCTGCAGTTCTTTGTGAAGACATTTGGTTTCTTGATAAAAACCCCTGCGGAGGGCGCATATACCACCCTGTACTGTGCCCTTACCCCTGACCTGCCCAGTGGAGCCTACTACAGGTTTGTTACATCTATGGCTTATGCTAGTCATGCTAATTGGCCATCGTTCCTATAAGCAGCATTGTTTTCTTGTTTGTTTGTTAATTTTTAGTTAGTGATGCTAATTAACTGCTGGGATAAATATTTCCTCTCATGGTTTCTCACAGCAACTGTGCCTTGGCTCCATGCTCCAGGGCGGCTAGTGACGACAACACTGCTAGCAGACTGTGGGCTGTCAGCTGCCACCTGCTGGGAATTCGCTGGAAATGAGAAAATATGATTTTAACCACAGAATTATATCATAATAATGGCCTTTTTAGGATTTATTATGACTCTGTTTCGACAAAAGCCCAGCTAAGCCCTCTCTGCCTTCCTGTGTTTTACAAGTTTAGTCATATGCTTGCTGTTTGTATTGACTATACTGCTATGGTTTCTGGAACATATGGCGGAATTTCTGCGTATTTTCTTGGGGAAGGAAAGCCTAAATGAGTTTATTGTCATTTGAAAACGAAATCAGCAGATTTCAAGCCTGCTAAACACTGGCAGACGAGAGTTTATTTGCAAAAATTGATTAACATTTGTTTTACTTCAAATACCGTATTATACTATGATTAGTTTGGCAAAACCATGGTTAATTTGTGGTTACCATGGTTTAGCTCTAGTAACCAGTGTTTTTTTTGTTTGGTTTTATTTGTGGTAAAACCATTGTTTATTTTCCCAAGTTAGTAGTGCAAAGTGTAAGTAGACAGTGAAGAGAAAAAAAGAGGTTAAAATGTGCGTGTTTATGATCGTTCATTTACAGTCACTTAATAAAGTATCTAGATTTAAATGATATTACTCCTCTGAGTAAGACAGTGTTTATTTGGTTCGTAGAGAAACATCAGACTGGCGTAACGAGGGCATCTAGTGGACACGCGCGGTCACTGCTTTCACAATTCGGCTTGTTTTTAAGTGGGGTGACGTGTAACGGAATGTCCAACCTTGCAAAAGAGATTCAACTGAACAAAGCTTCCTTGGAGCTCAAAACCATCACAGCGGGTGCGAGCGGTGGGTGCATGAGCGCATCACGTTCACATTGAAGTCATTGGCTGGAGGACAGAGCTCTGGACGGGAGGGGCTTGGATCCGGACAGCATAGTAATATCTCATTCATAAATTACACAGGACACTAGAGTAGAGCACTACTGTCTGCTGAGGGAAACCGGCCAGTATTGGAACAATGCACTCAATAAGGTAAGCAATGCTGGTGTCACAACTTTTCTTTTCTTTTTTTTTTCTTCATATTTTTTTTAATTCAGCATTCAGTTCTAAAAATGTGCTTAAATTATCACTCTCAAATGCCATTTAATATACTTAATTTATATACTACAGCCTACGTATAGGCTACTACTATTATTTTTTGGATAATATGGGCTGATCTGATAATTACATATGGAAGAATGGGGCTAATTGTCACATGGGGAAGTAGTCATAAGGTCTGCATCTCAGTCAGCAATTGAGGTTTTGAGTCATGAATTCAATTACATAAATGTGTTTTGACAGTGAGTTTGAACAGCTTCCAAAACCCTCTTAAACAGAATTAAACTTTAGATGCAATACAATTTATTAAGTAAGCTACATTATTTATTGGTCACAATTAGTATGTTTAAATCTACTTTTTATATTTATGCTGTTTGTGAATTAATAATAAAAGCTTATAGCAGTCTAATTTGAGAAACTTAAAAAACATTACAATAAAATAGCGTGACAATTCATTCATACAGTACACTGCATGTAAATCAACTGTAGTTTTGTGCATCTTTAAAAAAACTAATTGATGTAATTACAATGTAAAGCTGTGCACAGGCATTTGTAGCTGCAGTAAAGTAATACATCCTTTTGCTGCTCAACAAACTTACATATTCAGAACACATGTTTAGTGGAGAGCGTGGGAAAGAGAAGCCATTCACCTTATTAGAAGTCAGGGTACCAACAGAATGATTTTGAAACTGATAGGCCTATTTAAATGTGAAGAAATAGACATACTGTTGCTTTAAAGCTTGAGCAATGATCATGGACAGTGAGGGAGATTTACGTGATGGAGAAAATAGATGCAGTTAAACTCCAAATGAGTCAGTTTACTAAGAAATGAAAACTTTTAATGGGCGAGATTTTGGGGCAGTGCTTTTGATTTTTGATTTGATTTCAAATGAGTTAAGTTAAAATTCTGAGAAAACTGAAAAAAGCCATAAATTCTGAAATGCAAGAAAAAAAGCTTGTGTCAGAAAGGAGCTTTTGTGTGTGACAACTTGCCCCGATCTCCTGTACTACTTCACTACCTCACATTGTATAAACATGTGCTCTGTAATCGATTCCAGAAATTTCTTCTGTGGTCAGTGGAGCTCTTCTGTCCGTCTTGACGACAAAACAATCATAATCACAGGAGCTAACACAGGCATTGGCAAAGAGACAGTGAGAGACCTTGCAAAAAGAGGTAAGTTCTCAGGACATGTTATGTCTCAACACGGTCTTGACCGTAAAAGGAAAACGCTCGGAATTATCTGATTTGTTCCGTTTACTGCACATGCTGTGAACAGCATCAACTGCCAACCTGTTACGGGCCATGCCATGTGTGATGCCACTCTAATTAGAAGAGAGTATAGAGAGGTTAGCTGGAATAATTGCAATCTATCACATCATATTTGAACTATTGTTGATAGCTTTATTTTGGATGCACTGCAGTTAAAATTGCATAAAATCATCATAATCTGGGGAGAAAATAACAAATGCGAGGGTAAATCATACCTATTGTCCTAATGTCAAATGTGATGCAATCAAAACAACAAATAATTCATCTTATAAGACCGACAGGGTCTTGGAAGCATTGAATGCATGCTGATAAATAAACGACAGGATTACAATACTATCTGCCAAAGAGATGTAAAACTGTACACTTTCCCACATGGACCCACTGAATTCCAACAAAGAAACTCTGATGCTTGCCAGCCAAATTGCTCTGAATAGTATAATAGACGTTCTGCACAGTAATTACCAGGCAAACAGCTATTGTGTTAGCTCATCAGCCTTACATCCTAGTTTAGCACTAAATTATTATGCAAGGACATTTCACAGCAAGGACATTTGCTGGAGTATGTAAACACAGTTATTTTTAAGATCCATGATGGATATCTGCTCTGTTTCGTGTGAAATCTTCCATGACTGTTTGCACATTAATATCAGCTTCTCTATGTGATGTCCTCAGGGGCTCGTGTCATCATGGCCTGTCGAGATCTGGAAAAAGCAGAAGCAGCCAGAACAGAATTAATAGAGGATTCTGGAAACCAAAATATTGTGGTGAACAAGCTTGATTTATCAGATACCCAGTCCATCAGAGATTTTGCAGAGCTCATAAACAAGGGTGTGTGAGACATTTGATTATTTGATTTAAACACATAATGTGTGTATACAATTTTGAAATACTGGTATTAATAGAGTATTATATAATATTTTGTTTGTTAATGGGTCTTTTTTTGTATTTAGAGGAAAAGCAAGTCAACATCCTGATCAACAATGCTGGAATC
The DNA here is from genome assembly GCA_032359235.1 of Enteromius mattozi. NCBI lineage: Eukaryota > Metazoa > Chordata > Actinopteri > Cypriniformes > Cyprinidae > Enteromius > Enteromius mattozi. The sequence goes on along the minus strand of JAUMHE010000040.1, from coordinate 1,429,588 downwards.
ATGATGTGCCCGTATTCGAAAACTGCAGATGGCTTTGAGATGCAGTTTGGTGTAAACCATTTAGGTAATGTTTATGTTTTATGGTATGAAAGAATGAGTTTACATTATGATGATGAATAGGTTATTATTTAGTGTATTTCAGGGAGTTTACCCATGGCCATGAACCATAATTGCATCTATAATTGTTTACATAAAAAACAACAACTTTGTGGGGGTCAAAAAGTGCATTCTGTTGTTTAGAAGTTTTGAAAGACGTCTTACCAAGGCTGCATTTATTAGATTTAGAAATACAGTAAAAACAGTTATATTGTGAAATACTATTACAATTTATAATAAATGTTTGATAAGTAAACTAATTTTATATATTGAAAAATGTGAATTATACTCCAGCCTTAGTGTCAAGAAATATTTCTTAATATAATCAACTGAATTACAGTTGTAGTTAAAATATTTGTTATATACAGTATATATATATATATATATATATATATATATATATAGTCATAATAATGATGTGTATATATAGTTAGAAAATAGCACAACTACTGTTTATTTTTTGTGGAAACTGTGATAAATTTTTTTAGGATTCCTAATGTATCTTTAAATGTCTTAACTGTCAATTTTAATCAATTTAATGAATCCAAGCTGAATAAAAATGTATTTAATAAATAAAAAAATACTGACTTTAAAATTTTGAAAGACAGTGTAAGTGTGCATATCTACAATCCAACTGTCTATTACTATACGAATCAATTTTACAAATAAAAAAACTATTTCAAGTAATATTAACTATAGTTTATATGTTTTCAACACTTATTATGATCCAAGAAGAATTCTCTGAAGACTCTCTATAAAATTAGATTTCCTGTATATATTCAATACTTGGTCTGAACAGTAACCCAAGCAATTTGGCCCCAAAAGTGACCTCTTTCAAATGAAGCACACATTGTGTTTGATTATAAACTAATCTTATGTTTAAGGCAACCGTGTTTCAAACAGGAGGTCTCAGACTTCCTAACAATGTAAAGTAGTGACCCTCTAAATAGACAGCGCATGCTGTTTAATCATTTATCAGCAGGATTTGACTTCCTGTTGAACTTAAACACTCACGTATAGTATACATCCTCTCCATATACATCCACTTCCATGCATTTATTGAGTAGCACACAAATAAGTCACAGGGGCATCAGCAGGACATAAGAGACAATGAAAGGACAAACAACCCCTGACTATTTTTATCTTCTCCAATCCACCAACAGGTCATTTTCTGCTCACCTACCTTCTGCTTGACCTCTTAAAGAAATCAGCCCCCTCCAGGATCATCAACGTGGCTTCTGTGGCCCATACGTGGGGCAGCATCCATCTGGATGACATAAACAGCGAGAAGGGTTACTCTCCACGGAGGGCTTACGGCCAGAGCAAACTAGCTAACATCCTCTGCACACGCTCCTTGGCTAAAAGACTGCAGGGTATGTGACCTTCAAAGCAAGGTTATTCATGTCAGACTAAACATTGATCCTTAAGAACACAAACTAATGTCATGTTAGTCTTCTCTCTCCTGAACTTGATTTGGTATTCATGAGAGTACACAGAGACATTAAATGCAATCTTTTCTCCTGTCAGACTACATAAACACAATCAAAGTCAGGACACATGGTGGCAGAGCTGGTCACAACTGATCTTTGCGCTTGTCTCAGATTGTCCTAACATGTGGAGAATGTTCTGTTTTCTGTGCTTGTCACTGATTGTCATTCATGTGATAATTCATACTCAGGATCTAATAACAGATGGATGGAATCTGTTCAGAAGGGCCACAGAGGGATCACACAGGAGACTTTGTGCATGAAATTCATATCTACACTAGTAATTCTAGTAAAAAAGTAATCCTCTAATAGCATCACAGTGAAGAATATAAGAAATCTTCAGCCTTCTGTCATCTAAATGTTCTCCTATATCGTACTATGTAAGTCATAAAAGCCTGATGCATTAAATATGATGCTAAAACAACTGAAGCTACTTAGGTTTACTTGATTATACATACATATTTTTTTCTTTTTTGTAAATATTTTGTTAAAATGTATCAAATTTGACACATCGAGCTGATAAGGGACCTTTTTTCTCAATTTATTATTATATTACATTGCAATAATATGTTTTGCTACAACTGATATTTATATGCATTTTATGTAACTATTCTGCTATTGTTATAAAGAGCTTAATGATTTACATACATGATTTACATTTGATTTGCTCAGTTTGGGCCTCTGAATAACATTTGAGGTGATTTACCCACCTACTCAATATTCTACTATATCATACAATATAAGCCATAAAAGCCTGATTATATCAAATATGATAATAAAAAACACATGCAATCTGTATTTTAACTCTAAATGAATGAATCTGTTGTTTCAGTGAAGAAAAACAGCTTGTTATAAAAAATATCCAAAAATCAATACCATGATATGCCCATTATTTTTTCTTTAAAAGGTACAATGTCTTCCTCGATTATACATCGTGGAAATATTTTTGAACATGTATTATTTCTAGTGCCTTCAAACGATTAATCACATTCAAAATTTGTGTGTGCATTTTGTATATATATATATATATATATATATATATATATATATAAATGAATACACAAACATACAGGATATTTTTTGAGAACATTTACCTGTATGCACATATATATTTATATTCATATAATTGATATAATATATAAATATATAAACATATCTTTTTTTTACAGTAGGCCTACATGCATGTGTGTATATTTCTACAGTTCCCTCCACTAATATTGGCAGCCTTGGGTAAATCTGAGCAAAGGTGGCTGTGAAAATAAATCTGCATTGTTTATCCTT
>JAUMHE010000040.1:1392850-1417931 GCA_032359235.1 Enteromius mattozi | reverse complement strand
TCCTGTCTGTTTACCCTGAGCCTGAATAAACCTTGTCTGCATATGAACCCGAACGCCTACGCCACTCTATTGTTACAATATCGCTCGATATATATGTGAATTAACTGGTGCTTCATTTGAAAACGGGTGATGGAGTTTTACCGCTAAACAAAGAACCGGCTTTACTGACGAGATGAGCATAATATATTTATGTCACGATGGAGGACATGAGAGGCGTTCAGATTTATGTGCAGGCTGTTTATTTAGAACACACAGAGCGTAAACAGACAGGCTGGGTCAATACCGGCAAACATCCACATAAGAGGCTAGGCAAGGGAATAGTCAGAGTCCGTTGCGTGAGTCAGGCGAGGGGTGAACAATATCCAAAGGGCAATACGAGAACAAGAGTCCGGGAACAGGCGAGGTCGGCAATGATAAATCCAGAATACTACACAGAGAACACGAATGAAACACTAGAAAGCAAGACGACAGAACAATAAACCGTGACAAACATACAGACATCCGGGGATTTATACACATGGGAATTAGGTCAATGGGCGGAGACTGGGATAAACCACTATGGCAACAGACAAGGGGGCGGAGACAAGAGTTCATATGAATGAGTCCATGAATGAAAACAGACACAAAACACAGAGTACAAGTCTGACGCTGGAGTGCCAACCAGAAAGCTGGGCTGGCAACTCCAGCTAATCGTGACAATTTAGCTACTGCATGTTAGTTAATGTATTAATTAACAATTTGTGGTCATCTTAATCAAACATGCTTTACGTCATGAATTCATGAGTTGTTAATGTATCATTTTGTCATGACTTTACTTGGGGGGGCACATTATTACTAACTCGTCATTAATCACTTATAAAGTAACATGAATTCATGACTTGTTAACATCCTTAAAAAGTTATCAATTGCACATTTTTTATACATATTAAGCTCATCTAAATCAGATATTTGGTGCTTTTCGGGGGTTTGTAAAGAAGTGGAAGAGCAGAGGTCCTGTGGCTGCATTTGGATGGAGAAGGAACTATACGGTAGGAGGAAAGTTGATGTTTTGAAGAGGAAATAGTGGCCCAAAAGAAGAGCAAGAGCACAAGAGAAACATCTGACTTCAGTGCATTGTTATGATATAATGACAGTAAACCAATCTATAACATAACCAAAGCGTTAATCATCTTCTCTATGATTTTAATTTGGAAAATTGTGTCAGCTTAATTATAATGAAAATGTTATTGTAGGACGGCAGCAGTGGAATCACTCAAAACAGGATGAGATGAACTTGATTTTAATTATGAATGCATTATTGTTTGTTGGATGAGTTAGGTTAAATGTAAATATTGCAAGAAATTCTCTGTCATTCACTGATGTTTGTGACAGCTGCAGGTGGCAGATCTATAAACAATTTTGTGCCATTAAAGCATGTTTGATTATGTTTACCACAAATTGTTAATTAATACATTAACTAACATGTAATTAAGGTGGCGTTATTCATGCAGTGAGTCATGTCATAGTTAAGTTAGTTCTTGATTAATAGATGTCTTAACTCATCATTAGTTTATAGTCAAGTATTTGTTAATTCATGTGTTAGTACATGATAATTCATGTACTGTTATTGTAAAGTGTTACTAAAAACTGCAATGCTTAGTGATGCTAGTTTGCTGGGCATCTGTTAAGAAGATGTGTGGTTTTTTATCTAACACGGTCATGCGTGGGTGACAAATCTTTCAAACTTTTACATTTGAAGTTTTACAGAATGCTCTTAGAGAGCACAACGAGAGATCTAATTGGATCAGAAACTAAATCAAGTTTCTTCTTATCATATCTTATTTGTAATTGAATTTTTCATCAAAGGCGTACTCTACACATTCTTCGGGGGCACAATCGCATGTCATTTTAAAAATGCAGTCTGGATTTATCGAGTACCCTACCCAATGACAGGATACAATGCTTAGTCACTTTGCTCTTCTAAATATTTTATCGGAATGAATTTTTATTGATTGCCCTGCAGAAGTACTCACAATCCTGTAAATTTGAGTCCCTCTGTTCTCCCTCTCTGATCTTCACGTACCCTTTCATGCTCTGCATCTTCTCTTTATTTCGCTCAGTAATACATGTCAAACATCTGACGAATGGCACCAAAGTTCATCTCTCAGTCTACTACTTTGTGATTTATCCTCAGGCTCATGAATTAATCTATGGGACAATTACTAATGCACTATGCCGTGCTGAGTGCTGTGACCCATGCAGTTCTTTGGTGTAATGCCAGTGCCGGAATATAGAGCGGCTCTTCCAAGTACTTGCCCTCCACAAATCAAAGTGAGCAGTGCATAATAAAAGAAAAGTGCTGCCTGTATGTTTCGAGGCTGTACTGTCACTTCCTGTGATTGGCTATGACAGTCCCCCCTCCCAATCCCTCCATTGCAGTCCCTATAATAAGCCTGAGGTGCAGTGGACTGGCTCAGGTGGACAGTCGGTCGGTCGTGGGGAGAAATCGCCCCATATGCTCCTGCAGATTGCATCTCCATGTAGAGTCGCAGGCTCTTGCCTAAGAGTGCTCCTATTTCTCTTTTCTCTCTTGTCTCTAATGCCAGTCTCTGCACTCTCCCCTCCTGCACGCTGAATGTCAATAGGCCTGAGCTGCAGCCGCCTCGGAGGTAAAGCAGGAAATTATCTCCCTCCTATAGATGTCAGCTGCAAATGGTCCTTGCAGGAAGAGAAACAACAGGTTACATGTAGCAAAAACATTGCAATCTTTCTTGGTTTTTACTGTATGCTAAAATTGTCAGGGGGAGTTTGTACACATTTTTGTGTATGTGTGTGTATACGTACCACTTGTATTGTAGTGTGTCTGAAACTGTGGCTTCAGGCAACAGATTTTTCATTGGAAATCAAGTGGCAACTCAATACAGTACCAAGATTGATTATTATACACAACTGTTCAAGTTTAGGGTCAGCAGGACATTAATTTCTGCAAAATTAAGAATTATATTAAGCAATTTATCTATGTACGTTGGACAAAAGTGACAGTAAAGACTTTTACAATGTTACAAACAAACAAACTAATAATCACAACTCTAATAGATGCCATTCTTTTGCTGTTTATAAAAATGTCCTTAAAAATAAAACCAGACATTGAAATGTGTTCAATTTTATTCACATCTTTGTATTTCCATTAAGTAATTTTTATGTAATGTCACTCAACCTGTCCATGTTGGCATATGCATAAATTAGCTGTTTCTACTAAGTGACAGAGAAATTTGCAACAAAATACAGCAATTTATTGTAATGCACAGCATTGGATATCAAGTAAAATTAATAATATAATTGATGCTGTCAAAAGATTAATCGTGAATAAAAAAAAATTGTATACATAATATATGTGAGTGTATTTTGGAAGCCCATTTCCACCATTAAATAATTAAAAAAAAAGGTTATTGCGACTTTTTATCTCGCAATTCTGAGAATTGTGAGATAAAAAGTCGGAATTGAGAGTTATAAAGTCAGAGTTACGAGTTATAAAGTCAGAATTGCGTGATACAAACTAGCAATTCTGTCATTTTTTACTTATAATTGTGAGATATAAACTCACAGTTGCAAGTTATGAAGTCAGAAAAATGTAATATAAACTTGCAATTATGAGAAAAAAAGTCCGAATTGCATGATATTGTCACGCTGACTGCAGAGCATGAGTCACACAAAACGTAGATCTTGCAGTGTAACAGTTTTAATCCAAACTTGACCAAAGAACACAGGAGTTGACATCAGGGTAGACACTTGAGGACTCGACAATAAGGACTAGAACAGACGCACTATAAATACACACACTGACGACACTGAACTAAACACACATGGGGCACACGGCTGGACACTAATTAACACAATCAACTAAACTAGGACAGGAATAACTAAATATGGGCAAGGGCGGACACAAGGGGATCTACACACAAGGAAACTAAACATAAACACTGACAGATAAAAACTTGCAATTGCGAGTTATAAAGTCAGAGTTGTGACTTTATATCTTGGAATTCTGACTTTATGATGTCCATGCACCTGTATATATTTAAGAAAGATATGTAACGTTTATTTATTAAATATTTTTATATATAATATAAATTATATGAGTATAAATACATGTAAATACTTTTTAAAAATATATGCTGTATGTGTGGGTTTTTATTTATAGATTAAAGATTAAAGAACAGGGATACCATGGTCCTTAAACAAGGTACTGGTAGCTTTGGCACTGTGTGCAGGTGCCAAGACCTGTTGGAAAATGAAATCTGCAATGATCTCCGAAGGAAATGCAAAATTTACTTTCATCAGAGAACATAACTTTGGACCACTCAGCAGCAGTCCAGTCCTTTTTGTCTTTAGCCCAGGCGAGACGCTTCTGACGCTGTCTGTTGTTCAAGAGTGGCTTGACACAAGGAATGCGACAGCTGAAACCCATGTCTTGCATACGTCTGTGCGTAGTGGTTCTTGAAGCACTGACTCCAGCTGCAGTCCACTCTGTGTGAATCTCCCTCACATGGGGAATAGGTTTTTTCTGAGATACTGAATTTGGGGTTTTCATTAGTTGTCAGTTATAATCATCAAAATTAAAAAAAAAAACACTTGAAATATATCAGTGTGTTTTGAATTAATGTATACTGTACATAAAGTTTCACCTCTTGAATGGAATTAGTGAAATAAATCAACCTTTTGAAGATATTCTAATTATATGACCAGCACCTGTACATGCATGTGTGTGTATTTATATATGCATAATAAATATACACAGTATACACACATATATTATGTAAACAAGAACTTTTATTTTGGATATGATTAATTGCAATTAATCATTTGACAGCACTAAATACAATGTAACCCAGACCATTTAATGTAGTCTGGGTCATAAATTCTTTTACGTTTACACTGTTACACATTTTATTAAGCGTGTTTGGCATTGGTATTTCCCTGCCGAATCCACCAGTAGCTCACTAAAGTACTATAGCTGTGAGCATCATCATACTGTACCTCTGCATGCAATTAAACAACTGTGTGGACTTTGCTAAACAAACTAGCTTTCAAACTACTTATCCGGATCTTGCTATTTAGAGCCTTTTCCATTAGCTCTCTCGGTCATGGTGTACCTTTTTCTCCGGTACATAAAGAGACGAACATGTGGAGGATTTCTAAGGGCTCTACTATCTCTCACTCGAAAGCTCGGAGAGCCACTTACAGCTTTATATCATTTACTAAGGTGCCTAGTGGGGTAGCTACCCATTAGCTTGCAAACTAATTTGCTAAGTAAACAGCGCTCCCTTGCTCTTCTCTCGCATCGGGACCAGCATTTAAAAAAGGCTTTTTGACTTGTTTATACTTGTTGATGTATCCCTAGCAAGTGCCCTGCTTGGTCAGTGCGGGGTATTTTTAGAGAAGCGTGAGTTGGCGAATAACATGTGCCAGCCTGGGCCATAATGGGAGATGGAGAGGCTCTTAGTACACTACTAAAGGGCCATGTGTTACATGCAGCCTCACAGAGAGAGTGTGTTTGTGTAGGAAGGTGTGATCAACTGTGGACCACTATCTCATGGAATAACTGACAGGAGCACCTACTAACCTGCCCTTAGCTCTTAGTAAGCGGTCGATGAAGGCACGCAGGCATACTGTTTACAAGTGCAGGCCCTGTCAGACCTAGATAATTAACACCACAACTTAAGATTAGAATAAAGATGCGTAATTTGCATTCAGCAAGCTGTTTAGTGTCCACAGAGCGCTTTGATGATTATTAGCATATTACTCTTAAGTGTTGTGAGGTGCTGGCCTCACGGCTTGGTGTTTGGGAGTAATGCAGAATTCAAATTTTTCTCTTTTTTTTTTCTCCAATCCCTCTACCTATATTTTTGTAAAACTCAGAAAACAAACCTACACATATAATTCATTCCAGTTTCAGATGAAACGAACACTTGAGGCAGTAAAACACCAGCAATTTTTATTTAACCTGATCTCATAAAAATACGTGTGAAAATATGTCCTACACCAAAACCAACCCTAAACCTGCCCAATAGTGTTAACAAATGCAAAACTGATATAAAAAGGCATTTGTTTATGGAACCATGCTGTTTCAACTTCCTTTTACACAGATTTGAACTGATTTGTCGAGCTGTAGCTACACAGGATTTGAACCGGAGTTCCACATCTCTGTACTCCATGAGCTACTGAAAAAACCTTCCATCTATGAAAACGCATATATGAAGCTGGATGTGTGTGATGCTAATGTTTAAAAGCATCAGTTTTCAAATATCCCATATAGTTGCTTAAGCAAATTCTTCTTTTTTTTTTTAATTAGCGAAGGTGGTACTTTTTTTTTTTTACTTGATAATGCATTTTTGATTGCAAATTTGATTTCTAAACTGCCACAACACATACAATAACTAACTCAATAAAAAGCTTCCCAGATTCACGTTCACTCAGATAAAATCTTTAGTACCGTTCACTGAACACTTCATGTAAAACAATGAAGACAATAAAACATTGCCAAGATTCACAATCATCTGCTTCGGATAAAACTAAACTCTAAACCCACTCAATTTCAGTGTCAAGTGTCATGAAATATGTGAGATGTAATATTTTGCAGAAATATCACATTTATGGCATGACTTTCAAACATAGCAGCGAAACCCACTCACCAGACATTTCGTTTTCAAACTGACATGATATTCACCAACCAACTCAATAAAATTTAAATTTATGATCTACCATCATACATATAGCAACCAAGTCAATAAAATATTTCCAAATCCATGTTCATCTGTTTCTGATATAACCAAATGCACTTTTAGCACCACTCACCAAATGTTTAATTTATGAAATGCTGCCATTCGTACAACAACCAAAATAATAAAATGTTGTCAGATTCATGCTCAAATGTGCAAGAAGTGATGTAATATCATTTGGGAGAAATATAGCCACTGGCCAGTTTTTCCAGCGAGGATGGGTTGCTAAAAAATTTTTTTTGAAGGGTTGAGGTGTCCTACAGCTGTTCTTGGCAGCCCGTTCTGCACTCATTCAGTCTTTTTAGGTCCTCCGCAAACCTCTGCCAAGTCTCTAAGCTCATCGCACATGCAGCTTTAACCACACACAGGACAAGTTTAAGTAGTCCTGCATTATTATTCAAATATATCACTACCTGCTGTAGCAGTCTCAAGGGAATATCTGCCCCCTCTCTAGCAAACAGCCATAAATTAACACACTTAACTTAGGTACATATGTGGACCCCCTCCATGGATCTGTCTCACATGTGGCTTGTTAGGAGTTATGTATCGTTCTTCCTTTTCGCGGCGGAGCAACAAGCCTCCTCTGAATATGTAATCACTTTTGATTTATGAATGTCAGGACATACAGCTATTCCACACTTCGATATAAATGTGACTTTCATACATTCATACATTTCAGCATGATTCTGAATTTGTGGTACTATTTTATACTATTAGAAGGGGATGGGGGAAGATTAAAAAAAACACCTTTCAATTTCTGTTCCTTTTCTGCCAGCAGGGAAAAAGGGGAAGAAAAAAAAACTTTTCTAGGTATCCAAACTCACATTAATTGAAAATGTCTATCCGCTGGGTGCAGCTGCCAAAGTAGACCTATATTTAGCTGAATATAACTATATATAGATATAATTACAAGGAAAAATATAACTACATGTAGGATAAGATGGGGTAAGATGCCCCATGAGGCAAGGTGACTTCAAAGCGACAGTTCAACCAAAAATGATTTAAAAATGACAATTTTGTTCCTAACCTTTATGAATTTCTTTCTTCTATTAAGCACAAAAGTAAATATTTTGAAGATTGTTGGTAAACAAAAAACTTCCATACTTTTAGGTGAACTATTCGTAATGTGGACATATATATATGTATTTTTATTTATTTATTTTTTTACCACATATGACACAAAATCTTAAGGGGTTATATGATGCTATTTTAAAGAATATTATTTGGTGTTTTTTGTGTAACAGAATATGTTGACATGGTTTAATGTTAAAAAAACAAAACATATTATTTTTCAAATACTGTACATTATTATGATTTTTATTGTGCTTTTTTTAGATTTGAATAAAAATGTTTTTATTCTAAAATGAAAAATGTTAACAATTAAGATTCTTGGGTTAAGATGTCTTCATCTGTCATCTTAGCATGGTTTCCAATTCAGAGTGTGATTATAAAACTTTTTTTTAAAAAAATAAATCCAACTTTTTAAATATGATTAGTTATATGCAAATCTATAATACCATTAAAACCACAGCAAAGGTTATTTAATTGCTTTTTGTCAGTGTATCATCTGATACTGCTATCAAAATGCATGCACATGCCATCTGTTGCTTGAGTAATTTGCAACATGTGAAATGTGTTAACTAACTTCTAAATCTAACTTTTGTTTGAAATGTTGTAAAAATGCTGTCAAAATGTGCCTAATGTAATTTGCACCATGGTTATTATGATATAATATTTTGCTTAGATTAAAAGTTGCCTGAAACTCAAAGTGACACTGTGTTTTGTTTAGTCCTTGCAGTTATACAAGTCTTAATGGCCTTTGATTGTATTTCAGGGATTACAGAAAGGTAAATTTACTGATGTCAGTTGCAGCTCATGTCTAAAGAGAGATGCTTGTTTGCACAGGACTGATAATGCAGAAGCTTTAGTTTAAACAGTGAGGTCAACTCTGTAATAAATCAATAAGTTGAAATGGAAGGTAACACGATTTAATTGCCCTCTTTGAAATATGGAGTTGGTAAGTATTAATGAATTCTTGTAGAAGAAAATTAATCAAGCCCCTTATCCAATTATATACCAAGCTCTGTCGTTTCAATCTACTTTATGCCTTTGGGCTTCCCCCTTAATTATGTTTGGTTATATTACCTACAGTTAAATCTTAAAAGAATTAATCTGAGCTGCCAAAAGTGCACATATATACAGTCGAAGGTTGTTGTCTCCTACTTGGAGGACTGCTAAGATGTTCAGAGAAGAAATTCAATTTTCAAATGAATTCAAAGTTAATATGCTTAATTTACAGACCTCTGGATTAGAAAGGGATTTAAGAAAAAAAAAAATCCTTCCACAACTGGTTATATAGTTAAATATGTTTAAATATTAGTCATCTTTGCTTTATTCTGCAGGTTTTTCTTGTCTTAACATTTCAGTGTCACGTTGGGAATAATGGAGCACATGCAATTATTTCTGAGGAGTTGGTTTGGAGTGTGTACATCTGGAAGATGTGTTAATTTAACATGCCACTTTGCTTTTTAATTGCTGTAACATAACAGTGTTGCTTATTCAAAAAAGCAGATGAATAACTACTGGTGCTGTCAGTTTAGTCTGTGATTAATTATTAAAAAAGTAATAAAATGACTTGTATAAAAAAAATAATTACCTAAATATTTACAAGTGAGAGAGGTGTGATTCATTTTACAGCATTTCAACAGGATCTTTAAATGTTACTGAAAGATTGACCATCATAAATCTGATTTAATGATGTCATGAAGACTCTTAGGCATTATGCAAATATTCAGATATTCAGATCTACTCCTTTAATAAGTTAGTTTAAATGGCCCATTGTACATAACCATGTTGTCTGAAGATGTGAATTGTAACCTCTTCATTGAGTTTGATTTTGCATACTCTATGTAAATGTTTTTAACACAAACTGTATGCAGTTTTTTTGTGTAAGTTGTCAAGACTGTTGTCTCAGACAACTATTTCCAGTTTGCATGGTCTCTGTTGTGGCTCTGGTCAGTGCTGGTTTGTGTAGGAAGGGTGGAAAGTGTGTGAGTCAGGTACCCTTGGTCAGCCATACCCCGCCGCTTTCCTGCCCGTGAGGGACTCTTGTGTGGATCAGGTCTAAAGCTTCTCTTCAGTCCTATCCATTATTCATCAGGAAGTCTCAACAGATGCCGCTTTCCATTTGATGCAGTTAGACGGGCATATGAAACTCTGTGAAATTTTGACACCCAGTGGCATAAGCATGTAAGAGTCTGTTGCTTTATTCAAGAGAATAGGCAGCCTTGTTTCGATATGTTTTGGAAGCAATAACATATGTGAATGCCCAAATGCATCAGATCTAAGTTCATTAAATTATAACCTGGTTAAGACCTATAATTAGACTAGTCATCCTGGCAATTGAAAATATGTAATTTTCTATATCCCTTCCTGAGATTGTATTTGATTTTAGACTAGTCTGAATGTAGAATAATGCCATGTACAAGTGATGCCTTGTACATAGCTGTGTAATGTAATGCATCTATGAGAATGCAATTTTCTAATTCCCATTTGGGTATTCTTCGTGTTATGAAAGATGACTGCAGCATGATTATGTTCTACATGGTTTTGTGCGTGAATCAAGAAAATCCCAAAAGACTAACATTTTTCATAAGCTTTTCTTTGTTTTTCTTTTCCCACTAAGCAGTACCCTTGTGTATTGTACCTCAGACAAATCAGCATGTTATAGAATTTAAACTTCAACTAGGTCGGCTTATGACTGCCTTCCACTTGCTCAGAGCAAACATACAACTATGAATATTTACAGACGATGGTATTTCTTCAATTTTTGTTTCCCTCTTGAGGTGTGGGCCAACAGCAATTTTGCATTGTATTACTTGTATTATTAGTGTGGGTGTATGTCTGGCAAGGTGTTTACTAAAGTCATTGGAATTCAGTGAGGGAGTTTAACTGGATATTTTGGCCATTGCTTGTTTACTCAAGCAGTATGTGAATATTTAAGCTTGGTTGTCTGTGCTGTCAAAAGATTTATAAAAAGAATGGTTTTCTTAGACTTTGTTCTATCAAAAACAAAAGGGGATGCTGCATTAATAATTTTGACAAGACACTTTGTGCTTCTTTTTTATGCAACATTCCAAAAACAGCATAATAAAAGACTTCAGAAACCATCCATACAGCTGGTTTGCAATGTTTAAATCACTATTGACTAAAAATCTTGCTCCTGACCATAAAAATAAAACCCAATGTGCCAGATTTGACATCAGTGTTGCAAAACGCTGTAGATTCTTGATAGTTTTGTAACCGATCACTACATGCTTAATTTGGAAGTGTGAACAATATTGGTGATGAACTGAAATTATGGAAAGCGAACATGAACATATTCGGCTAAAACAAACACTGCTGATTCTTCCTTGTTTTGTAACCGATCACTACATGTTAAATTTGGCAGTACAAAAAAATGAATTATTAACAGAAATTTTGAAAAGCGAAAAAATGGGTCACAAACAAATCCTGTTGATTCTGACATGTTTTGTGACCAGTCAATACAGTGCAAACAATATTAATGATACATCAAAATACTGGAAACCCCAAAATTATTCTGCCAAAAAAAAAATTGAGGGCTGAAACACTGAAACAGGCATGTCTAAAACAGCACTTCTCAGATGGCATGATATGACTGTATATTTTATGATTAGATTTTTGCATTATTTTGGCTAAATTACAATTTTTTAATTCAGTGCAACACTAAGCAAAATTTAACTATAGTAAGATTTTCCATTAAAGAACCAGTTAAATTCATACATGAGTTTCACACATCCTATGATGTTGTAATGATATCATAACTATAGTAAGTGCTTCGTTTCTGAGAATAACTAGCCAGTAAATAACCTCGTGGCTCCTTGTAAATACTAGAGGTGTATGTCTGTGAATCTCTGAAGTGCTGGCAGTGTCCTGACTTTCCCTCCTCAGCTCTTCAAAGGCACACGACTCACTGTGATGTTCTCGGCTGCATCACTCACAGTCCCGCCGAGTGCCTTTGTGAACAGTTGCTATGGCAGTCGCTCACACAAGACCCGAGCACAAATATTTTCAGGTATGATATATTGAAGAGCTGCAAGTCATTAAAAACCCCTCACCTCTCCTTCAGAGCAAACAGACACATAAGTCGCGAAAACAACCTCAAGGGTTAGGATAGCTACCGAACAGACCACATCAATTAAATAGCACACATAATAGGGGAGGCTGGGGCTGGCTGTCACATTTTATTCCAGGGAATATTTTTTAAGGCAGGTTAGGTGTATGTGTGAGATTCTGTTTCTGTATATTTACAAAATTCAGCCTGTGTATTTTCTAAATGCGTTATTGATCTTATGGACTCTTGCACAGACTTGTTTCCATAGTTTTTAGCATTGTAAGTGTATCTGTTTTAATTGAAGTGCCCTTATTATGGATTGTTGAAAATTAATTTTCATGCAGTGTGTAACACAGCTAATTAAATTATTTTAGTTTTAAATCTGAAAGTGCGGCATGTATAAAGTTATTGTCTCTCAAAAGAAAGAGTCTACTCTGAATTATTGAAATTAGTCATTTTTAAAATGAGTCCCAAGTCTTTTTTATGTTGATGTCAACATAAAAATATTATAGCATATTGCCGGCCCACTTTTAGTTTTTTTTGCATGGGTCTGAATGAAAATGCAGATTCATTCTTTGCCACTAGGTGCTGCTTTTGATGCATTAAAATAGGTCGGTAACGCTGTACACAAAGCAGCACTGCACTCACAAGTGCTACTTTATCAGGAATTACAGGCGTGATGAAATTAAAATAAGACCAATTGACCAATCACCAATCAGATTCATCCGAAAAGGAGGGGTTTGGAAAAATGTATCATTCAGCAAGTAAGGTAAAAATAAATGCGTATTATACAACAATTAAAGTGTTTTTTGAACTTGCGTGCATGTCAACCTGTTTTTGGGGATCCCAAAACCAAAATATGAACCTTTCATTACCCATAACGTTAATGGATAACAAAAATGTAACTTTTACTCCAAAACAGCTCAGTTATTTAATAAATAAAGTAACAATAACCCGTTAGTGCTCACTGATGCTCCAGAAGGAAAAAAATATGCATTAAGAGCTGTAGGGGTGAAAACTTGAATTTGATGATCAGGGTAAATTTAACTTATTTTCTGTAGCCTATATGAGGAGCAGTACTACATGAAAAAAATATGATATTTAGGCAAAATGAGAAAAATGTACACAACTCCATTCTTTTCTGATTCTTAATGCATGGTTTTTCCTTCTGGAGCATCAGTGAATGTTTGAACTTTTTGTAATAGTTGCATCAGTTGTCCTTAGTGTGAAAAGATGAATCTCAAAATCATACACTCATTTTTGGAAAGGGTTGAAATGCAAAAAAATGCTGGAAACCCAAAGAAGATATATATATAAAAAACGCAGAACAGATGAACATATATATGGTGCGTTTTATGTGACGTTGGTTTTACATGTCACCACAGTTCTTGAATCCACCATATAGCAAAAACATGATTTTTGGAGGAGGATGCAATTTACAAAAATGAAGATTTAGGATCACTTTAAAGTGAGTGTTTCTCTGTGGTGGAGAAAACACATTTGCGTAAGTGGATTTTGACTCAAAACCTTGCATTTACAGAGATTTTTTGACAGCTTCTCCCAGAAAGAAAGTGTGAGAGACAGGACAGCAGCAGCCTCACATGTGTGTTCTTTGCAAAAAAGAAAGCATTAAGCTTCCATGAGGAAAAGCAACTTGAAACCAGATCACTGCAAGGTACAGCAGTCAGGTGAAGCCGGGATTCGGTGGGCTTACTTTGATGGATAACAGGGTCCAAAAGTACCCCGCCCCTATTTGTTGCTTAGCAGCCATGTGCTATATTCACCAGTCATTTTCTACACGCTCTGCTTTTTCATACAGCCCAAATAATAAAGCCATCTATCGTTCGTTGGTGCTGTAGAGTTCCAGAGGTATTTTATGTTAATGAGGCTTGTTAAGGCTGCCACTGTGGTGGCAAGTGGCATTATTTTCAATGCTTCATCTAATGCACTGAAATATCACTGAACAGCTTTGCAAAGGCTGTTTGATAGATTGCTTTTTTAATGTCATACTTGTTAAACATTTTATTTCTTGCGTTTCAGTTCTGTGTTTACGGATAATTGTCCAGCTTGGGAAGGCGGTAAATGGGAACAGTTTTTAAACAGTGTTACAGGCCAATATGTTATTACTGTGTGGTTTGCCTATCAGGAGGCTGTTATTATTAGCTGTGTTTGGCTTGAAAACCTGTTAATTTGAGCTAAATTACTTTTCTCACCTCATTATTAGTTACTAAATGAAATTCTGATTCAATGATATTTGATAAACAACCATGAGACCTTCATTTGCACACTAATCCATTTGAACAAGATATGATTTCATTATTTATAGGATGAGTGTGACAAATGCACAATATCTGTATGCTTAGTGACCATGCTGTCTGCATGTAAACTCACCTATCAAACACTGAGATCCTTAAAATATGGAATATGGTGAATGGATAAAAAAAAGGATATACACACAATACACTACCATTCAGAAGTCTGGAGTTCTTTTAAAAGAAAAATAATACTTTAATTGCATTAAATTGATTAAAAATGACAGTGTATAATGACATTTATAATGTTACTTTCTATTCACAAAGGAATACTGAAAAAAAATTAATTACAGTTTCCACAAAAACATTAAGCAGCAAAACTGTTTTAAACTGTTTTAACATAATAAATGTTTCTTGAGCACTAAATCAGCATAATCAAGGATGACACTGAAGACTGAACTAATGGCTGCTGAAAATTTAGCTTTGCCATCACAGGAATAAATTACATTTTAAAATATATTAAAATAGAAGACAGTTATTTTAAATTACAATCATATTTCATAATATCAAAACAAATAAATCACATAAATGCAGCCTTGGAGAGCATAAAAGAGTTTTTCAAAAGCATATGAAGATCTAAAAACCCAAATGTTCCACTGTAGTGTACAAAGGAACCACATTTTTATAGCCACATTTATCCATGCACCACTTAAACATCTGGTTGTCTGGTTGTTTTAAGAGGATTCAGTAAGCCTCTGGTATGTTTGGATGATATCACATGGTTGAAGGATGCAGAATAATAAAGTAGCTTTAACTATGGTGAGATTTATATTGACAGTAACATAAATTAAATTGGTTTGAGTTCTTTATTTTATTAATAAAATATACAATAAAACACACGTTACCCATTAACAAACAAACATATGCGACACAATATGGCAAAGTGTAAGTTAGATAAATTGACATTAATGTATAGGTTGTCGAGCCTGACCTGACCTCATGAGGAAAATGTACCTGTGGGAACTTTTGTGCAAGATGTGAAATACGTAGTGCCATGTACGTTCGTGACTTTTTGATGTAAAAAGTTCACTGAGTGGTGCTAAAAACGCAGAACAGATGAACATATATGTGGTGCGTTTTATGTGACGTTGGTTTTACATGTCACCGAAGTTCTTGAAATGTCTGTTGTGAGTGTCCGAGGGCGCTAAAACTTTCATTTTCTGTAATGTTTTACAATAACCTACCATCTGAAATTCACCTAAACCTACACAGCAGCGTGAACAAAATTGAATGTGTGCGTAAAAACTCAATAGCAAGCATTACGTTTTAGCTAGTTTTTCGATCTGTCAACTTTGAGCTCTTTCATCGTAAACAGTTCCCTCAGGTACTTTTTGCAATGAGATCAGGTTGGGTTTTCACATTTAAATTTCTCAATATATTGAGCCGATGGGACTTGTACAAGTTTTGATAAGACAATATTGATAGATAAAAAAAAAACTTCAAATGGCATGTCAAAATGAGGTCAAAAGGCTGCAAGATATTTTTGTACAGTTGATATGTGTTAGGCACATTCACTTTCTGATCACCACCAGAGTATACAAGCTCTTATGAGTCCTTCAGTACTTCAGTGTGCTCTCACTCTCTCACAGCTGTGTAAGTTTAGGCTGGAGGAAAGATGTTGGGAGACAAATGGCCCACGACAGCGGGTCTGAAGAGCTTCACAGGGGACGGTGCATCAGCAGTTACCATTGTTGATCTGCCATAGATACACATGGCTAAATGGACTCTTGTTGTAAACACATTTAGCTCAGTGTGTTCACTCTTCGGGACAAGATCAGGCCGAGGTCATGGGCAACAGAATAGGACAGCACTGTTCTCTGGCAGGAATGTCGTGGAGGTCTTTAAACCAAACTCTGAAGCATTCACAATCATGCACACGGCTCTGAAACTCCAGTTTAGCGGTGTCTAGATTTTATCTGTTCAGATTTGGAGGCATTAGTTTCCTCATGATAGAAGGAGGTTGTTACCCCTGGTGGGTTCGGGTGAGTGGGGGGCTTAGAGGATGAATCTGTGCCACGGGTTGCCAGAAAGTACCAGCAGAGAAGAGAGATGAGGGGGGCTAGAGAAAGCAATCAGCCCCATTAATCCTGCACTCACTCGAGTAGAATGACAAAAAAAGATAATCATGTACCACCAGCCGCAGACGGATAATCACTCCAGTGTGTCGTGCCTCACCTAAACAGCTGCGCTCAGCGCTACAGCTTTGCTACCGGCCTTTTACCTCAAGTCCACCCGGAGGTACCCCATCGATTCCTGCAAGCTCAACTCAACATGCAGGAAGGAAGAAGTCCAAATGTTCAATTGCCTTTCTCTTTTGTTGCAGTCCAAATGGTCAGGAAGACAGAAAGCAGACTCTATTCTGTGCTCGCAGACTTTGATTGATTGATTCTTTCATCCAGTTTTGATTCTTTCTTATTATTTTATTATTTACTCTTATTCATTAATTATTCAATATTTTTTTATGAATTAATACATTTTTATTACTTCCTTTAAAAAGTGATTTTGCTGTATTCATTTATTAATAGTTTGTTTGTTTGTAGTTATTCCCATTGATTTCTGAGGAATAGTGTTCTAGCTGTAAAAAGTGATCCCACTTTCATTCATTTTCCATTTTTACAGACATTTTTTTGCATGTCTGTCATTTTAAAGGACATGGCAATCTGGCTTTATTATTTAATTTTTTTAAGCATCTTCTTGCAAGATAATGAGATATTTAAATGCTGCAGGACAATTAATATGTATAATCTACAACAATATCTCTACTACAACAACATAATTAAAATAAAATACAACAATCAATATCTTGAAATAATTGTTTCTAGAAATAACATCTCGTCCACTTAATATAAGCAATTGTGCGCTTTGTTTTAAATAAAATTGCTTGTTACATTTTTTTTATTTAAGTATAAAACCATGCATTTACACTTTGCTTGATCCCTATAGCATAAACACCATCAACATTTATCCACTGCACCCTTATATACCCTGATGCACACACACACACACTCATGCAGAATGTACGTTCTCTTCTGATTATTTTTTCTGTTACCCCAGCCAGATGTCAAACCCTGGCTGTGCCCACCTCACCCCTGCTGTGCTCTTTGGTTTTACTCTATCTTCTCTGATGAATGGTATGCAGGCAGTGGCAGATTAAGCTCGGTCTAATCGAGAGAACTATAATCCCTCTACTTACTGGGTCACATAAAAGAGTCTGAATCCTCTGTCTTTTAAACCCCCCATCTCCCTCTCTCTTTTTTCATTGCAGCTTAGAAATCTCTGACACAGAAACACACAAACCCAGTAAAAGTGTAGCTTCACTTCGCCTGGCTTTCCCCCAAGAGATGGAGAGAAATGTATCCTCCAAGGTGAGCAGAAGAAGAGAAGAGGCCATTTTTTTAGCATGACAAATCTTTCTGATCCAGTGTCAGTGGTAAGGTTTGATGCTGTGATCAGATGAAACTGGAGCACTTGTGGCAGAAGTTGGAAAGAAACTGCAGAGGGCAGCTTGAAGGCCAGCTTCTTCTCT
Source organism: Enteromius mattozi (assembly GCA_032359235.1). Taxonomy (NCBI): domain Eukaryota; kingdom Metazoa; phylum Chordata; class Actinopteri; order Cypriniformes; family Cyprinidae; genus Enteromius; species Enteromius mattozi. The sequence continues at coordinate 1,400,201 of JAUMHE010000040.1, read as the reverse complement.
AAAATTAAAGATCCCTCTGGGGGCATTACCCTTGACCCCTGAGGTCACATGGGCATACTGGCAGCTGTAATACAGTTTTCTCTATGTATTTTCGTAATCTTCGTACAGCTCAAGCTCTCCTCTGTTGAATTGCAGGGCGGTTTAACTTTCACCTGCCGTGCTCTGTGCCATAAATCATCTCTACACGATGCATCATTTTGATGGTGCTTGTAGCATAGCAGTTGCAGTTTTGAGCAAGGGGTGCAGGTTTAAGCCCCAGAAAGGATGATTTATAAACTGGTGAGTTACTGGGATCCACAATGACCTCTGTGCCCTTGAACCAGACACTTAACCCCAGGTTTCTCCATGGGGATTGTTCATACAGTGGTCTTCAATTTGCTTTGAATAGGACACCGATTACAGGCCGAACTGCAGTTCAGTGCTTTAGGGGCCAAAATGGGCATGTGTGGTTATTTGATAGAAGTAGTATTATTAAAAAATGTATAAAAAGTGACTTTGCTTGCAGCATATCTTGAGCACGGAACTTTACTGGTTATTAATACTTAAAATGAAAATAGCTTTTTGCTTTATGTTTATTAAAAACATATATTTTGTTGCTGTGACAATGGATTTATTTATTTATTTAAAATTCATTGTCAGTTTTATATTTTTATTATTGTTATTCTCGGCATGTTTCATATCAAATTTAGTTAGAACCATAAGCAACATTATTTAAAAAAAACAAAACAAAAAGTAACTTTCACCTGTTAAACTTTATTACTTTATTACTTACTTTATTGCTAAATCCTTTTTGTTGTTGTAAGAGTATTAGAAATAGTGTTTGCATCATTTTCTATTAAAAATATATATTTTTGTTTCTCTGAAAGTAGTAATATTTGTTCATTTGTTCATTCATTTAAACATATTAAATGTGCTGTTGTATTTCTGGTTTTGTTGTCATTACTGTTATTATCATTATTGTTATTTTAAATATGAGCCAAAACAAATATTAATTAAAATGTATGAAACCCTAATGAATGATAATTATAATTTTTTTTTTTAGTTTTGCGTTGTTCTGAATACCAGCCAAAAAATAATTTATTAAATATAATTCTGTGCATATGAAAATGGAATTATTGTTTGTGATTATGTATTATTTACTTTGTACATGATATTTAGCATTATTATCATTATATTATTTTTATTTATAATAAATTTAGCCAAATATTAGTCTCTTTATAAATGTGAGCAGTGGTTCAGATATGTGTTAAAGTTCTTCACACATAAAAACTTAAGTTACAAACTTCAGATTTTTCCATATATGTTTTAAAAATATAACACCGTCTTTTTACAAACTCTTTTAGAACAGAACATCGCATCCTTATATATTAAGGTAGGAGAATATATTATACTTGCATTTTACGGTCAGAGAGAGTTAATTATGGACCCTGAGTAAATATACCACACGTATATTCCCGACTGGCCAATTAGTCTTAGATGAGAGCTTATTTTTTTCTTTCATGGATGCTACTGATTATGTTTCATGGAGCAAAGTAGAACTGTGCTCATACATGACTAGAAATAAGCAGCTGTTACTGTTACTGTTTGTAATGTTCTACAGTGATTTTACTCCATTTTAACTTAAAGCCAAATGTCGTATAGTTTTAAACTGAACTTAAGCTCTCAGTTGGTTGTTGATGTTTAGTCATTAATCATCACAGCTGTTAAAATCAAATGTTTTGTTAACAAACCTTATCAGACAAGACAATGAAGTAATTACCGCTGATATAAGGAACATAGTCCATGAGAAGACTGGACCTTGCTGATTGCTTTCAGAAATGGGCTGTTCTTAAAGTGCACAAGGCGTTTATGGATCTGGTATTGACCCTGTATGCGACTCTGGGGGCATTTTCCCTTTCACAACAGGAACAGGAACCGACTCAGCAGCCTTTCATTCACATTTGTTCATCTCTTAACTCATATTTGCCTGTTTGCATCCGTAACTATTAGATGCACTTTCTGAATTAGCTACTTTATGTAAGCAGAAGAGTGCAGGAAATTGAAAATCACTTTGGTTCCGCTTAGCGTTTTTGTGCAAGTCGACAATAAAAGATTGCTTTGTTTGTGTATGCTTACATCACTTCTTGATTAAAAAATGAAGAATGGATTTGTTTCATTAAAAAACTGACCGCAAATCAAGCCCAGTCTTGCTGGAACTCACGGCAAATGCATGACACATCGAGCCAGAGATGTCTCAGTATGCAGATGACATCCTTGCACCTGAGCGCCAATTAAAATGGCTTGAGGTGGGATGGGAGCACATGGGTTGAGGTACTAAATTAGCAGTCCAATCATATTGAGGTACTGCTGAGCTGCTGGGAGCCCTGCTGTGGGCGTGCCGTGAACCCTCTGATTGGACACCTGGACATGTCTATTTGACTCTACTAACGCTTGGCCTTCTGAAGTGTTAAGCTCTGACTCTTTTCTTCAGGTTAAGTATCTGTTCTCAAGCCTTGGAGACAAAACTGCATAGGATATGGACTTTAAGTTTTATTTTTATAAGCATGGTTGAGAACGATTTGTAACCCTATGACTGCAATAATTATAAGTTTATGCTGAAGTAGTTAATGAATTAACTTTCTGGGAAACTAAAATATTTATGTGTATTTGATGTAAATTATTTTATGTGCAATTTAAAAGTTTTGGATCTTTGTTTTTTTTTTTACTTTTAATCAGCAAGCATGCATTGAATTTAGCATATCAATTAATTTAATTATTTCATTAAATTATTTCAAATAAATTCTGCTTTTTTTTTAACTATATATTTGTCAAAGAATCCTGAAAAATATATATAAATATTATTTAGCAACTTTTTTCAGCACTGATAACAATATTAAATTTTTTTTTTTTTTTTGAGTACCAAATGACAACATTAGAATGATTTCAGATTTATCAAATGACACCGAAGGCTGGAGTAATAGCTGATAAAAGATAAAATATATCCTTTTTTTTTTTTCTTAAATAGATGTATTTAATATATAAAGTATTTTAAATATACTGAAAGAGAAAATGGTTTTATTAAATTGTAAAAATATACTGTAACAATGTAACTGTTTACTGTATTTTAAATCAATTAAAGCTAACCTTAGGGAACATAAAACTCTTTTTGCAATATATATATATATATATATATATATATATAAATCTTTCTGACCTCAAAATTTTGAACAGTATTGTACTGTATTATTAGCATTTATTTAATGTTTATAAAATGTAACTTTTTTTATTCAGATTACGTTTTGTGTTAATTATATTATCAAATAGTAGTTTGTTATTTTCATTTTTTAATATTTTATCTCAATTACAAGCCAATGCACTAGTGACTACTACTAGGCCCAATCAGTTGTTAAAAAGACAGAACTATGAGTACTCGAGAGGCAAAAAACTGTACTTTTTCTTTACTTGAGAGATATGTTAGCAAAAAGTGAGAAAAAAGCATGTTTCTACACCTTCTGGCAAGCCTATGTTTAGATCACAGACATGTCAGGTCATTTTCTTCATCTTTCACACTCTGCCAGAGTCTATGTTAACAGGTTTTTCTGTTAGGTTATGGTTTTATTACGCTCCTTCAGAAACATTTCCTCCTACACCTTTTGTCTGGAGAACAAAACAAATGCAAAAGAATGTTCTATTCCTACACCGGGACCTCTACTATTGCACTATCACAGCCTGTTACTCTCTCATGTCTCTCAGGTATCGATGCTAGTCATTAACACTTTGACAGCACTCATGGAGTTTTAGCAGAAACCCAGCTGTAGCTCTTTTGGACTTGTTTTAACGCACCACACGAAAGAATCGCATCACATGCAGACAGTCTAATTGGATTGCTGGGTGCCCCCAGGTCAGCCCCGAGGCCTAAACCCAAACTTTCCTAGAATAATCAGTATGATGCTTCTGTTTTCATGCCTCAAGTTGGGCAGGCATTTCATGTACCACAAAGTGAAAATGCTGCTGTTACAAAAACCCGAATACTGAAGAGCAGGAAGTGACATGATGAAAGTGATTGCAAACTCAGCCTGTCTTTTGAACTACCTAAAATATAGTCCTAGAATAAATCGGGGTTCCTGGAGTGCAGGACATCAATTTTCTGTTGTTATGCAGAGAGAGCATCAGGGCAGGATGTAGTTTTATACAAAATGTCACCAATTTTGCCGCGCTGCTAAACAAATTAAAGGATGAAACTCTAAGCTTAATGAAAATGACAAGACCTTTGAGCTGGGCTATTTTTTTCCTTTTCTTTTTTTCTTTATATGTGTCCTCTAGATAAGCAATAAATTGATTTATTTGAGCAGAAAGTCTCAAAAAGACAATTCAGTAGAGCAGGGAGCAACTTTATTATTTTCTTTTTTGTCACCCGAACCACCTGAGATTTTAAATTATTTTTAATAATTTACCAAAGCTATCACATGGTATGCAGATAAACAAATAAAATGTTTATAACATTGTTATAGCGCTTATAAACAATGTATTTTTAGATTATGGAGGTCCAAATAAATAATACATTAACAAATGTAGAAATAAATGCAGAAATGTAGATTTCTTCATTAATTCATTTATTTATTCATTTATTTGTTTTTATTTATTTATTTAATTATTTAATTGCTTATTCATTTAGTCATTCATCCATTCTGTAATGACTGCGGCGGGAGCGTTCGGATCCATATGCAATTCTTTTATTCAGGTCAACAGGCAGGGTCAGATCAACAGGCAGACAGAAACAGTGGAGGCAAGGCAGAGTTGTGGTCGGGGTACACAAGCAGGCAATAGGCAGGCAGCCATCAATCACAGATACCGGTACACAAACAGGAGTCAAAAACAAGGAAAAACAAACACGGGAATGGAACGTTTAGTAGATCGCCATAGCAAGTCAATACTTCGCGTTTGACTGATGAGTGAATGTGATATTTAAGCAGTGCGATGATGGGTGTGGTAATGAGCTGCAGCTGTAGGTGCTGAGTGCAAGTGCTAGCAGGTGTGAGTGTGCAATGCATGATGGTAAATTGAGTCTGTGTGAGTATGAGTCCAAAACAGGTGGTGAGAGGGTGCAGTGGCTGATGGGAAATTAAGTACAAAAGTAATCTAAGAGTCCTATGTGAGTGTGAGTGGATAAGAGGTGCCCTCTGACACATTGACACATTGATTTTATCGTTTATTTATTTAGCAGAAATAAATACAGATACATACAGTAAAACAAATGTTAAGAAATCTATAGACCTATGTCTAAAATTATGAACACTAGAAACATTTATTTCCCTTCTCTCCAAATAAATAAATGTCTTATGCTGTCTTCAGAGTTTTGATGGAAGAAATAAAACTTTGTAAAGAATTATTTCAATTGAAGTAATTGCTTCGCAAAATGATTTTTTCCAAGGTAGCATTTTGAAAGCACCCATTTTAGCAAAATGCGATGACAGAATCATGTATACTTCACAGAGAAAGCAATTACATAATGACTAGGATTTTCAAAAAGTGTTTTGTCAAAACTATTTATTTGAACACTCCAAATCAGTTTTTGAAGTTCCATTAGGATGTTGCCTTAAAATGATATTTTTATTATAGAAATTATGTAATGAAATTACTCACCCTCATGTCATTCCAAACCAGTCAGACATTTGTTTATCTTTGGAACACAAATTAACAAATTTTTGAGGAAATCCCTGACCCTGCATAGACAGCAATGCAACTGACACATTCAAGACCCAGAAAGGTAGTAAGGACATCATTAAAATAGTCCATGTGACGTCAATAGTTCAACTTGAACTTGTCACTTGCGTTGCTGTCTATGGAGGTTCAAAAAGCTCATGGATTTCCTCAAACATATCCTAATTTGTGTTCCATAGATGAGTGAAGTTCTTATGGGTTTAGAATGACATGAGGGTGAGTAATTAATAACAGAATTTTCATTTTTGAGTGAGCTATCCCTTTAAAAAGCAGCTACCTATATAGTAGACAGTGTGGCAGCTCACTAAGCTTTGGAACAGAGCTGATATCTTCAGAGCACCATATTTAAATGCTGACTTGTGTTGACAGTAGTTTAGTTCTAAAGTCTTTTAGTCTTAATGTCAGGGACTTTTCCTGTCTGCAGGGATAAATGTTACAGCCTTGCACGCTGACGGAGATCCACTGTGAGTGGATGCAAATAAAGAAAAGCATCCAGTCTTCTTGCCCAAATGCCTTGGGTAAGCAGCCTTAAAGCTTCGGTTTTATTAGCAGGTTTTGGCTGATAACATCCAGGTTCTGGCCCAGATTCCAGCCTACACAGTAACCGGGTTAACATCCAGCCCAATTATCAAGTCTGGCTGAGTAACAGTGATCCCTGATGCTAAAGGCCCCCTCTGGCTGTGGTACTGGAACCGCTGCATTTTCATCCAGAACGATAAACCGAAAGCTCTGATCTTGGTATCTGTATAAACATGTCCCTTGCGGGGGGATGCAATGTGCAGAGGTTGAGCTTAAGTGTAGTGGACAGCTGTTGCAACAGCTAAAGCGTGACAGTAATAGTTGATGTGAATGATGGGGTCTGAGGGATAAGACCCCTCTCTACTTTATTGCAAGGAGTGCTGGGGTCAAACATAGGGTAATTAATGTAATATAAGCACACTGTGCCACTAATAATGTTATAAATCATTTTCTTTCTTTTTTTGGTTTGTACTACATTTATGTGCCGTGTGCAGTATGAATGTTGAGATTAGAAGAACAGGAGATCAATGAATCATTGGGAATCAGACAGGGATGTCACTTACTGCAGACTCTGGAGGTGTTTTTCTGTCAAAATTGTTATCCATTTTAGGTGTGCGTTTCATCACTTTATTGTTTCTGAATATAGGGCGCATGTCATATGGACCATTTTATGATACGTTTATTGTGCTTGAGTGCCCCAGTTCCCCTCTCACGTTCATTATGTGGGAAAGAACAGCTAGAATTTTTCTTCAAAATGTTTTTGTGTTACACAGAAAAAAACCCAGACTTCTACAATGGCGTAAAACTTTGGTGATATTTGATAAATGTCGATAAAAAAGTATTGTGAAATGACAGCGTTTCCGTTAACCAACGTTATGCAACTACAATGTAACCTTTTGCCTAGCGATAAGTCATGGCTGTCACAAGCCGCGCCTCTGTGGCGCTCTCCGGATCACAGCAGCGGGAACCTTCACCAGAGTTTTAGTTCCTACCCTGACTTCTTTTACCCACGTACCTGGGCCTATTTCCTCCCAGGTGTTTCGCATTTACGGCTCTATATAAACCGCGATCGGACGCTTCTTCTACGCGAAGTATTAATTGCCACTGGTGTTAATTCTGAGCGTTTTCCCTG
>JAUMHE010000040.1:1374972-1385660 GCA_032359235.1 Enteromius mattozi | reverse complement strand
CGGGTAGGAACTAGTATTCGGGGGAAGGTTCCCGCTGCTGACGTTCGGAGGGGGCCACAGAGGCGCTGTTTGTGACAATAGTAACAACTTTTCATACATTTAGAATCAGTAAGAGCTTTATTGCCAAGTATGTTTGTCACAGCTTCCAATACCCAGAAGATATTGTTTGTATTGTGCTATAGACATACTGGGATGTAGGGAAATAAATAAATATGAGGTTATTGCATATATTTATATTCCACAGTGGGAGAACATTTAACTGTCCATGAGGTAGATTGCCTGGGGAAAGAAACTGTTCTTGTGCCTGACTGTCCTGGTATTCAGTGCTCTGTAGAGCTGACCAGAAGCCAAAAGTTCAGAAGGGACATGGCTTGTCCCATGGACCTGGTTTGTTGAGCTATATATACTGTAACTGCACCAGACAGCCAGCTCTTTAACCTCCTGTTTGTAAGCAGTCTTGTCCTGGATGAGGCCGATGACTATAATGTCATCTGAAAACTTCAGGAGCTTGACAGAGGGGTCTTTAGAGGTGCAGTCATTGGTGCACAGGGAGCTAAGCCTTTGGCTTGCTTAGTTGGGGGCACCTAATTTCTAGTGATTATCGTTGCTTTGATTACAGAGAACGTCTCTGCATTTGATAAATAAATAGTTTAATCTCGTCATTATACATTACCATCACTCTGTTCTCCTATTTGATAATGTTCAGTGCTTTGCTACAATCTGTATTGTTAAAAGTGCTATATAAATAAAAGTGATTGATTGATTGAAGAGCAGTGGGGAGAGAGCACAACCCTGAGAGGCATGAGGCGGCCATTGTAACTCCATAAGACTGCAAATGCATATGAACTGTTCCATTCTGGACAGGGCCAGAGAGTTGTGAGTGAGGGTGCGGACACAGCCTCTGTGTTGCCAGATCCAGCTATTTTTGGACTTTTTTTGACACTTTAGAAAGGTAATAATGTAGGACGCTGCCGTTTACTAAGTCAGTAATATCTTTGTCTTATCTTAATTGCAAAAGTTTTAAAATATATGTTTACTGTTTCTCTGGAACCTTCACTTATGATTTATGTGTGCCTATTCATGCAGCAGCAGCACATGTTATACACTGACATCATTATGCAAAATATTATAATAATATTATAATATTAATGCCCGCCGTGACCACCTAACTTAGTGATTGCTATATACTGTAGATGCAATAAGACTTCTGACCAGCATAACAAAAATGTTTTTGAACTAAATCCCCTACCCTGCTTTAAACATACTAAAAGTGTTTAGCGTGCTGAAATGCATGAATACACTAAATAATTTTGTTTTCATTTTTAGGCACAGGATGAAACTATTGACAGGAATTCCACATATGCTACTGTTCTCACCGTTACCGACCAGGACAACAAGATCTCAGATGATCAAAGTGTGCCTGACTGTAATATTGAGTTCAGTTCTCAGATCAACCACATTACAGAGAAAGGTTCAGCAGAAGAAGACAACTTTCTTCCACATTCAACGTTCAATGAAAAATGTTCAGATGTAGTATATGCACAAGTCCATGTGTTAAACAAAAAACCAAAAGTCATCAGTGATTTGCCTGAGGTCATTTATGCTCAGGTGAAAAAGTAAAAATAAAAATTATGTAATATAATATATATAATATAATAATATTTTGCTTGCTGTCACTTTAAATAAATTTTCTTCATTATTATTAAAAATGTAAATTTAGAACGCTTATTTTCCAGTAACATTCTGAAATGACTTGTACTGTATGTTAGGTAATTTCTAAATTCTATAAACCTCTGGTTGCCCATTGTGTTCAAGAAGTCCGCAGAGATAGACTTGTAGACACAATTTACTTTCTGTAGACCTGACTATTGCATTAAGATAGCAGGCAATATTGATAATGTCAAAATGAAATGTGCAGTCAAATGTCAAATGTGTTTTCTCTTCAAACAAATGTTGTAGCTAATACACTTCTTGTGGGTCTGAAGGTACACGGACCCTTGTGCTTTGTTGAGTTTTGATGTGTTTTATGGACTTGATAATGTTTCTTAAATTTGGTAATCAAAAAACTATGTAGAATCAAAATGTGTATATATTTAAATAGATGTATGTAGATATTTTGCACTTGCTGTGAGTGTTTTTAAGTAATAAATGGAAAGCAGTTATGTTTTGTATTGCTAAATTCTATTTCTCCATCTCAGATCTGATTTAGTAATTCTTGACAATTCATTAAATATAAACCGCTTAAATGTAACTAGTACTCTGCGTAGTTTTTATTTTTTTTGAGAAGAGTGCTTTGTTTATTACTTTTTAAAGGGGTCATATAATGCCAGATGCACTTTTACAAGTTGTTTGAAATGAAATGTGTGTTGGCAGTTTGTGTACACAACCACCCTATAATGATAAAAATCCACCCAGTGTTTTTTTTGTAATCTCTTTAAATGTTTTCCCCTTTCTCAAATCAAGCCGCCTGACCGTGTGACGTCAGGCTCCTCCCGTGATTGTTGATTGACAGCAGGGTTTCACACAGACTTGCCTGGTGTCTTACCTCAGACCCTTACCCTGAGTGAGCCGTCATCAGTCCGAGATGCAGAGACAAGCATGACTCCTAAGCGATCGAGGTGTTTTGTTGGTGAATGTAATAATGAACATAGCAGTAGTCATTTACTCTCGACATCTGAGTGGCTGAAGACGTAGAAGATTAACATTAACTTATGTTTGGTTCTAAAGGGAATGTGCCCTTAATCTACCTAAATGCGTTTATGATCCAGCCTCACAGAAGCAGTCAGTATAATGTCTTTTAATGAATCTTTGCAAATCGCCTTTAATGTGCTAATTAGCAAGTTTCACTATGAATACTTTCCATTAAGACCCTAAAGAATCATATCAGCTTGTGGAAAATTGGCATTATATGACCCCTTTAAACACCTGTACTTTCATTGGAATTGAATAATGCTTCAGCAATGTAATAGTAATTGTAAATGAGTTTCCAAAACTGATTGTTTGGCAGTTCTTTTTTATTTCTTTGATGTTATTGTTTATTCAATAAACAATGGGCTTCGCGCTCCTCAACTGAAAGCGACTCCATGGTGTTTGACCCAGAGCAGCAGCAGAAAGCTGCCGTCAGCAGATGAAGTTCTGTGTTCAGATGCACGCAATAGAATTGCCGCAAAGCCCTAGCAAAAGTAATGGGGGAAAACAATAGGAATACATTTGAATTATTTACTAGTAATCCAACACAGTCTCACGACCAATTAGTACGTATTCCTACGAAGTGGAAAATTTGTGCTAAATCGTATGAATTTGTACAAGTGAGGTCATACGAATTTGTACAAATTAGCCACCTCGTAAAATATGTACGAATTGCAGTGAAAGAGTGCAAAGATGAATTTCCTGGCTGTTTATCTCCTCATAGACGTGCCTTTAGAGAGAAGTCATCTTAACAGATTATAATGAAATAATTATTTTTTATTTTTTTTCCCATTCAGTGGCAATTTACAGCTTTCTATAGATATATTGATCATGTCTTTTTCGCTGAGTTCTGGTTTATTTTTGAGAAGCACTCCTGTTCAAGACGAGAAGGCAGAATGCGCTTGTTTTCTTTCTTTTATAAGATCATGTTTTGTTGATATTGTCAGTGTACACAAACAAAAATAGAGCCTTTACAGTTCCGAATAATGTATTACACTTACCTTTATCAGAGAAAAAAAAAAACAAATCAAGCAGCACATAAATACACTGCCCTCACAGCACACATTGTCTGGTCTCATCTCTACGAAGTGGACTCAGCATCTCCTACTCAGCGGTTGCTCTATATTACTTACCTGCTATACTTACCTGTGTGACTCCCTTCCATTCCAGTATGTCCAGCTACTCCAATCGCCTCCTGGTGTCTCCAATGTCCCGTCTTACTCTCTGTGTCAGTTTGTGTTTGTGGTGTGCGCTGCAATGACCCTCTCTGGATACCTGCAAGTAGTGATGCAAAGTCCAAATCATTTCCACGAACCGGTTATTTTCGGACATTTCAGCTCATTGAACCGGTTCAAAAAGCTAATTCATTGGTTCCTGACGTCATAAAGCAATGATGTCACATCTCATTTCTTTTCTAACAACTCAGTGACATGTTGTATCAATAAACATTCAAATAGTCAACACATTGTGTCAACACATATGAAACATTAAAATGAAAAGTTATTTTTGTGAAAGCATATATGCTGATTATTGCCTTTAATTGTGTTTGTGGTCAGTTTCATTTGTGGATCCTTTATAACAGATATATGACTGACTAATATTGAGCCTATTTGGATAAGATTCCTAAAAGTTTCGCATCTACAGCATTACACTGATGCACAAACGCGAATATGTTCTACATGTCTACAGTATAAAGAAAGAATAAACCAGTCTTATAAACTTATATTTAAAATATGATCTGCCTGCACAATGAAATATTGTAAAATTTATTTTAATCTCTCAACAGGAAGGTTTTTGCGTGTTTTAATAAAATAACAATATTTTATAACAGTAGTCATCATATGCATATTTCCAGTACATTCAGGCCTGCGCAGTATCGTCAACTCACTCATCAGAATCTTCAGTAATCCTCTGCAAACTTTGCCACAGCTCATTTGTTTCTTGTTGAGTCCTCGGTAATCCTCTGCAAACTTCGTCAGTTGGTTGAACCGCTCATTCGACTATTTTTGAGTTTGAACGTACTACTTTGGCTGTCATGTCTTGTGTCATCCACCTGGAACTAATAAAGTTTGATTCAGTTCGTTTGTGAACCGGCTCGACCACTTACTTCCTGAGAACCGGCTCAAAAGAACGATTTGTTCAAGAACCTAACATCAATACCTGCAAGATAGAAAGGCCTGTTAGCATCTCTATTCACCTGCCAAAGAACCGTTCAGAGACTTTGATACTCACCTGTATACTCTGATCATTCTCTCCAGACTCATCTGTCCAAAAAAGATTATTGTTGATTTCACTTACCTCTTGTGCCTGTCTGCTTCTGTGACACTTGAACTGTTTTAGTATATCTATAGATTTTATTTTAGGCAAGTTGTGATGATTTGAGAAGGCTAAATTGATCAATCATTCTTTATGATCAGCTCATTGTCTGCTGCTGGTTGCTTGATCATTACTTTAAAAAACACAAACTTATATGTAACAAACAAAACAATGCCCAAACGTTTTTCTATATTAACTCAATAAAAAGACAGATCAAAATATAATCATTGTGCCATTACATGCAAAACTGAACTATTTTAATAGCTGAAACAGTTTAAGACATTAAGGGTGAAAAAAAAGACGGGCTTGGGTCGGACATGGGCCAGCTAGGACCTAAATTTGAGGCCTGTGCAGGGCTCTAACACAAACCTCTTGCTCATCAAATGGCCATACATTATCAAGGGGACATACATAAATTTACAAACTGTAAAGAATAGTCTCCGGATAGCTGACACACATTTTGAGTAGACCTATTTCACTGAGAGAAGGACTTTTATTTTGACATGCTCTACATTCTCAGATGCAGATTGATATTTATTGATTTAATTTTAAGGATTTCTATGATGGTATGACCTAAAGAGGTCGATAATGACCAATAGGCATGTATTGTCTTCAAACAAATCAAAATGTTGAAACATGACATCACATTTACAATCTTATAATATTATATTATTATTGTCTTAATGCAAATATCCACAAAAAAGAAGAAAAAACTGAAAAACCAAAAAAAAAAATTGACTTTAAAGTAAAATAAGCCAACCATGGATGGCCACAGCTTACCTAGAGAGTAAAGACAGAAGTGGTCTAAAAAAACAGAAGTGCTCTCACTACAGTCACGCTCACAGCAAAAATGTGACTAAACCACCACACCACCCCAGCCACCTCACCACCACCACCACCATTCACACAGTGAGTGAGAACAGCTCTGTGACTGTAACATGTCTGTTTTGCATTAGTTTCGTTTTCTTGTCTCCTTGTGTTTATTTAGGTCATTCCCCACGTGTTTTGCCCTTATATGGTTTTTCCTGTGTTTGTATGTGATTATTAGTTGATTAATCCCCACCTGTGTTCCTCACCTGCGTCCTGTTCAGTTCATCAGTCCTTGTGTATTTAGTTCATGTCCTTTTCAGTGGTTTTCGTCCGTGAATATTGTATGTAAATGTCAAGTGTGTGTTGAAGCTAGTAAAAGTCTGTTCTTCATTTACTCCGTTGTGAAAGCCTCTTGTGTCTACAACCACCGTACGTTACAGTGACCGCCACTGGTTTAAAAAAAAAACAACCACAAAAGCTACAAAAAAAAAGTCCTGGTTAGTCAAGCCCAGGCCCGGTTGTACAGGGGTATTATTCAGTGCTAAATATATGCACAAAAGGAAGCAGAAGAAACTGAATATCTGGCAAACTATCCAATGTGTTTTAGCTACGTTGAGCAATGTAGCCAGTTTTAGTTTTAGTTTGTCAGAATTCACTAACCGCTGAAAGGACTGGAGTTTCTATTAAGTGCAGTTTGCATCTGACTATGTGTAAATTTGATGTAAATAAAATATCCAGTGTGAAATTTGGACAGTTTCATTGATTATAAGTAATGGAACTTTGTGAGATTGTAATGAACTAAGATGAGTCACAGCTTTTTAATAAATAAAGTGAGCGCACTTTGCACATTTTCTTATCCATTCAGAATTTGAATTAAACTTTTGTGTTTTGGACACATATACTCTTTGAGAATCATATCCGCATATTTTTGCTGGATTCATTCTCGATTTAGCAGTTAGTTGAGTGATAACCAAAGCAATGAAAAGTCTAAAAATATATGTGAGAGCACCCTTAGTGATTTCATTCAGGAACCGGTCCTGGGAAAACTTACACAGATATCGCACACTCAAAGCAAGATCTAGTTCATGGACCAAAAGCATTGTGTAGGCAGTCCAGTCTAAGAAAGCAGTCCAGTCTAAGAATTTCAACTTTAAAGCTGATTTTCTCAGTATTAAATTTTTTTTTTGCACCCTCAGATTCCAGATCAAATGGTTGTATCTTGGCCAAATATTGTCTTATCCTAACAAAGCACACAACAATTCAGCTTTCAGATTATGTATAAATTTCAATTTAGAAAAATTGACACATGACTGGTTTTGTGGTCCACGGTCAATTAGAATCTTTTTAAAAGGTACTACCTAAAGAATGCACTAGTAACTAATGAATTTGTACTAAAATCTAATGAAATAGATAAAAAATAAGCACTAATAGCATAAAAATAAAAACGTGTACATTTTCATTTTTAACATTACATTTTAAAACAGGCTTGCTATAATGCCTGTTTGTGTACATCATTGAATAGGCATGAGACACCATATAAACAGAAGAATACTGGTTCTTACTTGTATCATCATAGATTCATAAATCTGTGAACTGAATGAGATTGGAAAATTAGGGAAGAGTTACACCCAGCACATTTTGACAGTCACTGCTCACAGTAATGAATTAAACTGACATACTGGTTCTAATAGGCAGCCACAAGGTCAGGGTTGTGTAGATCATGACTGAAATCTCATTTTTGGGGTTGAACAGTGAACTACTGTCCCAAGTTGTGTGTGTTCTGTTGTTGCATTTATTTAGGTAAATGGCAGTAGTACCCCTTTTTTGGCAGGGCTTTGTTTTTTTAACTGTTTAAATATATTAGTTAAATCATTTGGTAGGCCTAAGTGAATCATATCACAATTAACTGTTAAAAGAAGGCAAAATTGTAGCTAACTGTAGCTAAAAATGTATACTGTATAATGTATACTAAATACTAAACAACTGCTTCTGTGGCCTGGAACTGTTAGCTAATAGTAAACAGACAAGAAAATGTTCTGATAGGATGGATCATGCAGATAAGCTTTGTGAGTCTGTGGTTAAGTTAGAAGAGAGAGAGTGAGTGTTCACTACTTTAGACTCTGGTCGTAATCAAAGATTTTTAAATTAATACATTTTTATGTGAGGCTGTAACAGATGTTGCAAGTTAGCAGTGTCTTATAAATTGAACAAGTTATAGGATGATAGTGTAGCATTATGCACATATCCTTTTCTTTGTAAAACACTATTTAAAATATAAAAGTAACATAAGGAGGAAGAATCTCTAGTGACTATAGTTCCTACAAATGATCTTCCTGTGTGATGACATTATATTGGGGGTGTAGTGCAATGTCACAATATGAAGCATGTTAACACAGGAAGGCAGGAACATTCTACATCTATTTCTTGGTAGTTAAACTACTTTTTTTGAGGTAAGAAATGTAATTATTGCACTTTTCTTTTTTATAAGCTATTACTTTTATAAGCTACGACTAACTTAAAAACCTGTTCATTTCAGTCTTTAAATAACAGTAAGTGAGAGCTGTGAGTTGTTTATGGGTGAGACTTTGCAGTATTGTATCAGCTTACTGAGGTCCTGAGTTTTTTTGTGAATCAAGTCTTGGTTCCAGTCATTTACCTCCATAAATGTTTTAGCATAATAAAGGTATTTCGTTTTTGATACATTGAGAAAATCATTTGGTCCAACCTGTATTCATGTATGTTTTTATGAGTAGACAACAAACAACAAATATAACAAATATAATAATGAAGTATGGTTATTAAATATCCGTGACAGATATGTTTTTTTGTGTTGTTTAGTGATATAGTGTATACCGTGATGGTGTTCTGGACTTTTTCTTTGCTATTGTAAAGTCCAGTGTCAAACTCTCTACGAACCCTGATGGCAGGAAACCAGATCGCTTCCTTTTTATTCATCAGCTCTGTGTTGGTAATTACTCATTCAGGTTAGTCAATCTTTGTCGTCATTATGAATATGGATGAGTCTGATTATGTGTACTAATAGAAATTAAAACCAAATACTCATTTCTTCATGACTAATGTTTTTTTTGTTTTTTGTTTTTAATTCCAGCTAATAACTACTCTGCTGTGATGCCTCAGGCAGTAACAGCTCTGACAGGCTCTTGTGTGCAGATTCCATGCACATTCAACATCTCTGATTTTGAGGACAAACGTAAGAAGTCACAATCTATTTATGGGATCTGGCTGAAAGGCATATCACAGTATGAAAACAAAGACAGTTTTATAGCTTTTAACAGCAGTAAAAACATCATCAGAGGATTCAGTGACATACAGATGACTGGAAATCTCAGTGAGAGGAACTGCACAACTGTCTTCTATAACATCATGAAGAATCATTCAGACCTCTATTACTTCAGACTGGAAATGGAGCCAGATGTGTTCAAAGCAACATTTAACCCCAGTACAGACGATTCAAGCAAGACTGTGAGGATCAATGTCACAGGTAAATGTCATCCCATACTGAAAACAATTATGCAATGTTTTTTTAAGGTAAGTGGTTGCAAACAATTTATTTTAGCTACATTTAAATACTTAGTTAGTCAACAGACCATCTACACACCCAAAGTACAAAGATGAATTTGTCAATCTTTAAAAATAAATGAAAATATTTGTTAATTACATAATATATTGATTTACAGTCAGATATATACTACAGATGTCAACAAACTGCATTGTTGAAAATATTATAAAATCATATCTTCTTTGTTGAGAGGCTGCATTTCTTAGCTGACACATAGTAATAATTCAGATAAATGATACAAGAAATGTGTTAAACCTCACCCCAAGTGTGAAAACCTGACCTTCTAACATGACTTGTGCATTTTCCGGAATGCTGTCTGCTATTATTTACCCTGTAGATTCACCACAACTTCCTGAACTTAAACCCAGTGAGCTACAGTATGTGAAGGAGGAAACTACAGTCAATCTGAGCTGCTCTGCTGAAGCTCCCTGCCCCAAACAACCTCCTACAATATCCTGGTCTAATATCCCTGAATCTGCTCACAATACAACACAGTTACAGGAGAAACCTGATAAAACCCTGTCAGTGTTTTCATACGTTACCTTCAAAGCTTCATACAAAGATCACAAGAAGAACATCACCTGCACTGCTACATATCCAAGATATACAACTGATGCCTCAACTGTTGTGAACACTGTGATGCTACGAGTCCTGTGTAAGAGATCTGGAGTAGTTTTTGTGTTTCTGATGATCCTTAATGTGATGAAATAAAAGGTATAAATTGTTACCCCTTATGTGCTTGTGTTTCTCTTAAAGATCCTCCAAAAGAAACTCACGTCATCTTTACTTCTGTTGGCACTAATGTGACTTTGACCTGCAAAAGCAAGGCCAGTCCATCAAATGAATTGAACTACACCTGGTATAAATGTGGAGAGGAAACGCCTATAGCTTGGGGAAAGAACATTAATTTAACCGAAACTGAGAATCAGACAGGATCATACTTTTGCATTGCACAAAATAAATTTGGAAAACAGTCATCACAAGAGGCCAAGCGCACAGATAAAGGTAAATAAAACATTGTTTTTGTATTTTTATGTTCAGATGTATGATGGATTCATGATGCTTTTGTAATTTAGGACAGAGTGGACTCTCTCACTGGGTGATATATGGCTGTACAGGAGGACTTTTGGCTTTTGTTCTGTTGTCTGCAGTATTTTTCTACTACATGAGGTAAATATATAATAACAGTAATATAGCTCATGGCTGTGATATTGTATTTATTACAGTTTTTCTCGATTGCTAAAACACTATAACCAAGCTTTTAAACTAAAATTTCAAAACCGTAACGCTATTT
>JAUMHE010000040.1:1344298-1362461 GCA_032359235.1 Enteromius mattozi | reverse complement strand
TTTCTCAGAGGACCACTGAGTTTGCTGAAAAACAGTAGGTAATTTGCTCTGGAATTATCACAGAGGTTGTGAGAGAACAACACAGACACGGCAAATTCGGACAGAATTAAAATCACCAAGTATGTCTGTGAAACAAACATTTCTCTAACGACCCCCTGTAAAACTAGTCCCGTCCGAATAGGGCTCAAGACTGCATTTATTTGATAAACAATACAGTTGAACAGTAATATTATAAATTATTATTAAAAATATATATATATATTTACTTGAATATATTTTATAAATGTAAATATAATTTATAAAATATAAATGTAATTTATTTCTGCAATGGCAAAGATGCAGCCATTACTCCAGTCTTCAGTGTCACATAATCTTTCAGATATCATTGTAATATGCTGATTTGGTACTAAAAACATGTTTAAAACAGTTGTTTATTGATTATTGATAATTTCCTGGAAACTGATTTTTTTTTTCTCCAAGATTCTTTGATAAATAAAAAGTAAAAAAAAACCAAAAAACAGCATTTACTTGAAATTTGACATTTTAAATGCCTTTACTGTCACTTTTGATAAATTTAATGCATTCTTGCTAAAAAAAAAAAAGAAAAGAAAAGAAAAAAAAAAAGTATTAAATTCTTTAAAAAAAAAAAAAAAAAATCAAACTAAACATCAGAACGAATGTATATTAAAATGTTGATACATAAGCCAAATATTAACCTGTTAAACATATGCCCTACTTCATAAGTGCTGCGCTGTAAACTAATGCCAGACGAGAGCTGGGCTTATGCTAAGAACTTAAAAGCTTTCCAGTCTCAAGCGGTGGTCTCTTTAAGGACGGGTGTTCTTCCTCCTATTGTTAGTCAAATGACCCCCTGACCTCTGTTTGAGGAGGAGGGCATGACTGATCCATTATTCCTCAAAGGCTGTGTTCCCCTTTTTTCCTCTCTCTCTCTTGCTTTCAACTGGTCTCCACCCCAACCCCCACGACAGAGTCCTGCAAGCCCATTCGCTCATGACTGAGACCCCCAGGGTTTAGGCAGGGTCCGGAGAAAGTGTTGAGTGGTCCGGGATGGAGGGAAAGAGGAGGGAGCGGCTGAGTGTAAGGTAAGCCTGCCTCCTAAACCCAGGGCAATCCCCTCTGTGTCATCACTGCGATCATTGTGCAGATTAATGAAATGTTTGAGTGGTAGCATGCTTCATTTAACAGGTATGCACACTTTCAGCTTTCTGTCCCGGGGAGTTTTGTTCTCTGCCTCTCCCTCTCTCTGCGACCTGAGGAGGTTAGGAGGGGGGGATACAGCTGACCACACATTCCATATGCACAGGGGAGCGGAGAAAGAATGGGAGGATGAGGAGAAATGGGAGAAGAGAGTGCAGGAAGCAGGAGGAAAGGATTTGAGAAGGTAATCCTGCGCTAGTGGGAGGTACTGGCTAAAGATCAGCGTGGTTCCTCGTCTGTGTGTCTCACCTGCCGGGGAGCCCTCAGACTGAGCGATCAGTGCAGCCATGGCAGAATTCGGATTCAGCCTGTTTCCGAACATATGGGATGGCGCCAGGTTAAAGGATCCCGGTAGAGAGTTTGACTAAGGAAGAAACACATAAGAAAAAGAGTAAGACTATGGAACAGAGTCAAATTCAAAATACTGATGAAGAGTGTAAGTATGCGTCTCTGCATGTGTGTATATGAATGTGTGCGAGAGTGTTAGGCCAAAGAGCTGGATGATAAAACACCATGTCAGCTGTATTTCCTGTGAGCCAGGAGAGTTGGTTGAGCCTTCAACAGCAGATCCACAGCCCTGAACATACAGACCATGTGCTTCTGCAGCTAATTATTTAATCCAATTAAGCCATTTCCCTAATAACGGTTGGGATTGGTTGCGGTATTGCTTCTGAGGTAGCAGCATATGTGCAACAACAAACTTGGTGCATGGTGGAAACCACAGAAAGGTTCACATGATTTGCACACTTTTGCAGTGAAGCAATGTTATAAATAGCAGGCAACTGTTGGGAAAGTTGAAGAATTTGTACATAAATACAGATGATCACTCATTTATTCCAATTTACAGATGACACTACCATTTATTCAGCAAGGATGCAGTATACTGATCAAAAGTTAAAGTAACGACATTTATTAATGAGAAAAAAATTCTATTTCAAATAAATACTTAAAACACCAAATTAGCATATTCAATTATTTCTGAAGGGTCATGTGACACTAAAGCCTGGAGTAAATGCTGCTGAAAATTCAACTTTGTCATCACAGGAAACACAGGACATTTTAAAATACATTCAAATTAAAAATACATTTAATTTAAACTAATAATATTTCACAATATTAATGTTTATACTGTATTTTCCATCAAATAAATATAACCGTGGTGCTTTTGAATAACAGAAAAAAACTTCATACAACACATCCTAAATATTAGGTCCTTTTTACTCACTGCTTATATTCATGAAATCAATAAATTCTTTCCTTTTCCTTTGCTCGCTTTATCTACACCAAGGCCTTATCTGATCCAAACAGGAAATAACACTATCTGAAATGACAATTTATTGGATTTCTTTCTCTATTACCACAGAATAATGCCTTTATGTCTAACTTAAAGATTTCTGACCGAATTGGACTAAAACATATTGAAAATCACACCTACAAGTGACCAGTGAATAGACAACCATACAATAGCAATGTTTAAACCAACCTTGAAAACTTCCCTTTACGGATAAAAAAAAAAGAAGTGATTTATGGTCCTAAGACATGGAACAAAAGGTACTTCAATCCTAAACGTGACATTGAATTTGAACTTCCATAGCTATATAAAAAAACTAGAACAACAATAACATTTTAATTATTATATAATAATGATAAAAATAATTAATAATAATGGAATGGGCCATGTTTTTCTCAAGTCTTTAAGTTTATTAAAAAAAAACAAACAAAAAAAAAAAAGATATCCTACATTCCCCTGGCCCCTCACGGCCCCGCAGGCCCTCCCCATTCCTCAGACTCCTCTTTCAGGCAGTGTGGAGAGAGGAGGGAGCATGACCAGTGTGAAGAGAAGCCCTCATCCCGCTACACAGCTCTCTGTCCAGCCTGTCAGCCCTCATCCCGTCAGTGAGCCGGGCTCAATGCGCCCGCACAGGGAAAAGAGGGACAGGCGGATTGTTTGAGGCTTAGGGCTCTCAGCACCATTGTGGAGGTTAACGAAGAGTGGGACAGAGGTGGGCCTAGGGGGTGTGCGCTGGGGTCGAAGGTCACTGCTGCCCTGCTTGCAACCACTGAATTTTTTCATCCAACCATTCTTCAATCCACAAAGGGAGAGTTAGAGATGGAGAGGAAGAAAAAAAATTGCAAACATCTCAGGGACAGTCATGCTGATGAACTAAAGAATGATTGTTTGTACAGATTAGATTTGATAAAACACCATGTTATATATCTAATAAAAAAATCATTCTATTCCTGACCACTGGACATAGTTTTAAAAACATCACCTGTTTATGGATCTGCTAACTACAACGTACCTCATTGTATTAAATCTCCCATGCCATAAAGCTTAGGACTAATGGGGGGATATATATTTGCAAGCGTGCGTAAGGAGGGGCTGGATTGCTGGGAGCCCTGCAGCATTAAGGCCATCAGTGGGTCTACTTCATCTCCTAATGTAAGGCCACCCTGCCTGCAGAGAGGGCAGATTTGCACAAACAAAGCCCTGTTGCCTGGAAACGACCGGTTGCTACAGCAGCGCAAGTCAAGACAAAGATGCTCAGGAGAGCGGCAGAGACGGTGCTTAGTCTCTAGTGTGCTTCCAAAGGGCCCATTTGGAGCTGCGCTGGGAGCCTGTAAGAATGACTTGACTTTATTATTGTCATCTGAACACATGCGGTAGGCATTCTAAAGTCACTGATTCACAAAGGTATTTATTCACAATTTTTTTGTGACAACATGTATTTAATATTTCCAGTAAATGCTGTTTAAGACACATATAAAATTACTGGATCAAGGTAATAATAATATAGCCAATTACGCCATTTTTCTCACAATGTCGTTCTGTTTATTTGACCACACATACTGCTCTGACTAGCTAATGCAAACACAATCGAAACACCCTGACGTTCATCCGTTAAGACCATATACTTAAGCAGCCTAGTCATAAATACTCTAAATGATTCAAAACACTGTCTTTCAAGAGCTGAAAAATGAGGTCTGAAGTGACAAACTTTACTTCTCACACTGACATGTTATGTACCATTGTGCCCCTTACAGGGCCTCCCTCATACTGTTAATATACTGCTGTAATAATATAAATATTGCATTAGCACAAACCCTCTCACATTCGAACTAAATTCATTTGTTCTACAAAAAGAAAAAAATCCTGTCACAAAGAAAAGAGTTACTTAATATATAAATAGCTGCACCCAGCGTTTACATCTGAGCCTTTTAGGAGTTAATTACTATTTATGCCATGAACATGCTCAAACAGCATTTATCTTGATAAAACTGGAGCAAATTAGCACAACGTACAAAGATGATGAGTATAATTCTATTTAATTGGTTAATTTTGTATTATGATGTATAACAGATATAGTTGTAAGCTGAAAGCTCTGTGCGATTATCAGTGCAATCTTTCTTCGCAGGTGTATGTTGCTTTCTGCAGATATACACTACTGTTCAAATGTTTGGTGTTCGTAAGATTTTTAAATTCTCACCACAGCTGCGTGCTTTTAATAACAACAGTAATATTTTGAAATACTGAAGTCTTCAGTGTCACATGATCCTTCAGAAATCATGCTAATATGCTGATGTAGTGCTGACAAAAACAATTCTTTTTAATTATCAATGTTTAAACAATTATGCTGTGTAAAAACTAATACAATAAAAAAAATCTGGATTATTTGATGAACAGAAAGTTCAAACATTTACATGTCTTTACAGCCACTTTTGACCAATTTAATGCGACCATGGTAATTTCTTTAAAACCAAAACTGACCCTTAAACTGCATCATATTTGCAAATACTATTTGATATAAATTGTTTTAAATTTTAATCAAAACAAAAACACCAATTTAGCCTGAAGTCATTAATTCAACCATTTCACCAAAACCAAACCAAATGGGTATTGAAATAATCAAACAATCATATGCAGAGTGAGCACTAAGAATGAATACATAATAAGTTCCATTGAACACTCACATGTGTGGATGAGGTGCTGGTGAACGGGGCGGTTGGGGGTAAAGAGGTGAGAGTCGGCATGGAAGTGACCACTGACTGATGAGCAGGTAACTCAGAGTTGGATCCGGACAGAGACCCTCCAAACACGGCACTGGGCAATGGGCAGGCTACATCGCTACTGCTGGAGTACGGACCTGCTAAAAGATAGAAATAACAGCAAATGATTAAAGTAAAACAGCACACTTTCAATGATAATCACTTGGCCAAACAGACTCTTTTGATTCCCACCGAGTCAAAAATAACATTGTCTTGTTTATCAGCAAGAGATCAGGCAAAGCAACTGTAGGATGTGAAACAAATCAACGCAGGTTATGACCTATAATCTCGTAGTAAAAGCAAAGTTTTAATAGCTGTAAGGGCAACCTCTGTCCTCCAATATACCTTTACTGGTTATCCATCTATCTTTCCCGCTGCCCCTGAGATGAACTTTGTGGACTTTGAATGGCCTGTCTGACCAGGCCCTCATCACAGCAGACTTGGAGAGCGAGCACAAAGCATTTCGGAGTCCTCTCAACATGCACTCTGCACCGGCCTCCCGGTGACCCAGAAAACAGTTCCCTGAATCTGACGACTCACTGTTTCTTCTGTAAAAATGACTGAGGCCTTTTCAGGCGAGGCTGGGGAGGAGTGCGGCCCATTCATATTTATGTGCCGGTTCATGACATGCACAGTGTTTGTTTTTGCTGTTGTTTTATTGATTTTTTCCCCCCCTTTTCTCTCTGCCTCCTCCCCTGCCACATCTCAAATAAACCCAGCTGATGGCCCAGGCTGACCTGTTGCAGGAACGAGAGAGGCCCCCTTGCCACACAAAGGATTGAATGGCTCGCGGCAGTCTACATTCACTGCTGAAACAAGGAAACATTGTTGGGCGGAGAAGTACAGCGTGAAGCATTTACAGTACCAAGCTCCGAACTCCACATAGGAAATATGTAATTGAGTAAGGAAGCTTAGACATCGCTGTGTCACAGTATTCCATTTAATCCCAATTTGTGAATACCAACAGCTAACTTGGCTCATTAATGATTAGATTAATCTTTAAATCGTGTTGATCTGGTAATCTGGTTAATAATTAACATTTCAGAAAAGGTCAACCAACGAAGCATTTGATTAGAGGTTACAAGACATGAGCGACCAAACAAAGCAAGGACAAAGATCCTGTTATCTGGTGCTGATCGAACGGGCCCAATCGATCAGGACTTAACATCTCCTCCTGAAACCCCCCTTATCAAATCAGAGGAAGAGAGGGGAAATTTCAAATTAGATTAGCCAGCATTTCAAGTCAAACCCCTGTCTCCTCTCTCAGCAGAAAATCCATGCGAGTTCAGAGGGAGGTTAATGACGAGGCTCAGAACCTGATAAGGATCCTCGGCACTTTCCTTACAGATGGAGAGAAGAAAGCAGGGACTGATTCGAGGTATTGTTGCATGCCGACAGAACATATTTAGGCTTTTGACGTAGCAGATGTTTTTAATTTAAATGTGGTATCTTGAGCAGTGATCGATGTCTTGAAGTGTTTTGCGTCAGGTTACTAGCTTCAAGATATGTTCTATCACAAGCGAACAGACGAGCTTGACGTTTCTAAAGCATGCCGACCGAAAGATAAGTTATAGCGCATGGCTGCAGTTAATGCAGCAAATGCATGCATTGCTCATGAATGTTTATTTGAATGAACAGGATGGCTGCATAGTTTCATCCTGAACAATTACTTAAGGCTTAAAAGGATAGCTCAACAAAACATTTTAATTCTGTCATTATATCATTGCTGTTTCAAACCTGTTACTTTCTTCTGTGGAACATAACATATATTCTGAAAAATGTTTTGTGTATATGTAATAAGTCAATGGGAACTCAGGTGCTGACTTTTTAGACATGCGTTTTAAAAAGTTTAACTCGCTTTAACTTGAGTCCCAAATTTTTAGAGCGCTCAAGTATGTTTACAATCAAAAACCAAAGAAAAGCAGCTCCAAGACTGCCTTTTTGTGTGAACAGCCTTTAAAAGCTGTAATGCACTACGCAAATTTTGCTGTGATTTGCCGTCTTGGGGAGTCAACGCTAGTTGCTTAAAGTCAGAACCAGCCTGCAGATATTGGGCAGTCGGAGTTGAGATTTCACACAAACATTTGTCATGCATCTCCTAGCAACAAAGTGCTTGTTTCTGCGTGAGTTTGTTGTGTTTGGAGTAACTTCAAAGTCTGGTAGTGTGTGATCGTCAGTCATTTAGCATATAATGCTCAGTTTTCTTCTGCAACTCTAGTGTTTTCAAATCTGTTTAGTATTTAAATGTTGTACAGGAGCATTCCAGCCTTTACAGTACATTGCGCTCATATGTCTCACCAAGCTTTTCTTTCTAAGTTTTAGATGGAAACCAAAAAGAATCGTTCTCCCCCTCTCCAAATAACACCCTATAAAGTCCTACACCCGGCCGGAGCAGAGATGGATGTTTGCATTTAATAATAGTCCCCCCCTGCTACCCCTGATAAACCAGCCATGCATCAAAAACAAAAAAAGAGCTGGGAGCCGTTGAGGGAGGGTGAGACAGATAGATGAGGTGGAGCACTCTGCTGTAGCCCTGCATTAGCCATGGCTAAATATTTACAGTCCAGCCAAAGGCCAGGAACAGGTGAGGGCAGGGACGGGTGAGAGAATGAGTCCCAAACAAACACAAAAATCCCATATGGCCTTGAGAGAAGGGACAGGGCGATAGCGAGATGGTACATAGTAGGGAGTGAGAGAAAAAAAAGACAGAGTTTTTTCAAGTTCTAATCAGCAGAAAAGAAACTACAAAACAGCCGGATGGTTGCCAAGTAACAGGGCAGCACCACAGATAAGGCCCCTTTAACATTATAGCTGCCATGCGTACACGGAGCACTTATGTCAATGGCGAGATTTAGCAGGTGAGAGAGAGAGGAAGTGCCTGCAAATGAGTGAGAAAGAATGGTGTGACCATGTATTTAGGTGTTCTGGCTCCAGCTCAGTGAACGGGAAGGCCAGTAGGGGTCAGGGCATTTCTACACACTATCTCAAGCCAGCTCACTCTGGATCCCGAGAGAAGACAACGTTGGGGAGGAACAAATAAAAAATTTTAACTAATTGCCTGTTACAGGCTCCTTTCCTCCTCCAGCTCCCTCGGGCTCAACAGGTTAATGTGCATCTCTATGGAGATTCAGCGGGCCACTCTAAGCTCTCAATCAGGTAGGAATGAGGAAGCACTTTAGAGAGCACCTCCATCCACTTTTACCCTAATGAGCTTCAGCACAGACCAAAACAACATCATGCTGGTTCCCAGGCTTCTCTTCGAGAAGAGCGGACCTCAAATGGATTCCTTTTATTATTTTTTTAAATAAACCGAGATGGAACAAATTGCGATTCAGGGAAAGATTAAGATGAATTACATGAATTGAACTGAATGCGATATTGAAAAGACCCTCCATGTGTAATTCCTAAAAAATAATTATCTCAACAAATTTATAATAGCCTGTGTTTATAGGCTGCGGTGCACAATTATGAATAAGAGTCCATGAAAAAGAAAGAAAGAAAGCTGGGAAATATTAGATAAATATTAGAACTTTTAGATTTATGAGTACGTAACTTAAAAGAAAAAAATTCAGTCATGGTAGATGTCATATCTAATTTGAAAGGAATGAAAATGAAAAAGTGGAAGACTGAAAAAACAACAACAATATGGGCAACAAAGGACCTCAAAGTAAACAAAAAATAATGTTTATAACCCTTTCTACATCCGTACTATGATGCATTTCAGAATGAAATGAACTTGACTGGATCAGCTAAGTGGTCTCAATATGGCAGATGGTTAAAAAACAAGAAAGATCAGTGACGTCAACTAAAAGTCACATGAAAGCAAGGATGAAAACATGTAGTCTTTGGAATAATGCATACTAGGGACGTACAACACAGCAGCACAAAACTGGTTAGTTTTACTAGTAAAGAGTTTTCGCTTTTCAGTCGATATCTATAAGCCTAAATTCATATGTATGATTGAAAACTACTTTTCATTGATTGGTGTGAATTTTATTATATATGCTAATGTGCGCTGATGAATACTTCCCCAGAAAAGTCATTTTAATTTCATGTTGACTTTAAGACAGCACACCATAGCAAAACAAATTAAACATGGATGGCATTTAGCCTGACTAAGATCTGCTCACCTGGTCCAGCAGGTGGGGAGCTGACAGTCATACCCTGTAAGCTTCCATTCCTGAGGAGGGATGGGGACTTCTGAATCCCCAGACTGCTGTTCCCAGCACCCACTGCTCCTACACCTCCGGTACTGCTGACTGCACTCCCGCGGCAGGCCATAGTGCTCATGGAGGATGGCGAGGGGGAAGTGGATGAGGGCATTGTGGAGCCGTGCTCACCCATATCAGTGGTTTTACTGTCCTGGGTGGTGAAGCACGGTCCATACCGGTTCCTCCAGTTCCCTCTCTTCTTCTTCTTCACGCCATCCTCTCCAGTAGACGAAGACGATGTTGCAGAGGAAGAGGACGAGGAGGGCTGGGGTCGTTTGTAGCCTGCAGAAGCCAGGCCTCCCAGTTCTCCGGCTGGGTGACAGTTCTCGTAATGCTTGCTTGAGCTTGAGCTTTGGGGGAGGGACATCATGCCGAAGGTGTTGAGAGCCACCATGCCTTCAGAGGCTGTGCTTTCTGCACCACCCTTCACGTGGCAACGGCTAAAGGATGGAGGCGTGTACGAGTCACCGGCCCTTAGGCTTGGATCAGAGAAGCTAAGGAAATCAGATGTGGGCTGAACCACAGACCCACTAGTGGCTGATTTACTGCTGCTGCTGCTGCCTAATAAAAGACCTGCGAGAGAAAAAGGAAGACGTAAACATGAAAGCGCACCTTAATATCACAACCACATTAACAAAGAGACAGCGTAGAGAGGTGGCATGTGGTCATAAACCTTTTGCAGCCACAGATTTTTAAATACAAACACAGTACAGCTGTAGTGCTAAACTGGACAACAGCACTTTAATCATCTGTACTAAGAGCTTGCAACACTGTAGCACACAAACCAATCAATTTTAGTCCAAAATAGTTCAAAACTTCTGCCTTATTGTACACATTATAAAATATATTTTCAGTTTTTTAATATATTTAAAATGCGACTTAATCCTGCAATGGCAAAGCTTTTCAGCCATTACTCCAATCTTAAGTTTTACATCATTGTTGAGAAATATGCTGTTTTACATAAAGGATGTAAAGGATGGTCAAATATTTGTAAAATCCACAATAAGTTTTCAAGATTTTTTAATACCCAGAAAGTTCTCACCTTTCATATGCACAATGAACAATTTTTCTTTCACAAAAATGTCCCTTTTTAGAAGTTTTAGCATTAATTTCTTTTTAAAAAATCTGACTGACCATAAACATTTAAATGGTTGTGTACCAATTTTAAGTATATATATAGACTATATAACTTGTCCAAAATTACAAAACCACCACATTTTTTTGTTAATTCATCCAAAAATACAATGACTTGACTTGAAAATACCATTTAAAGGAATAGTTCACCCAAAAATAAAAATTCTGTCATCATTTACTCACCCTCGAGTAGTTCCAGATCTGCATGAATTTCTTTGTTCTGCCGAACACAAAGGAAGAGATTTTGAAGAAAGTTTGTAATCAGGCTGTTTTATGTCACCACTGACTTCCAGAGTATTTTTTTTCTAACTATGGAAGTCAATAATGACCCAAAACAGCCTGATTACAAACTTTCTTCAAAATCTCTTCCTTTGTGTTCGGCAGAACAAAGAAATTCATGCAGATTTGGAACTACTCGAGGGTGAGTAAATGATGACAGATTCTTTTTTAATTTTGGGTGAACTACTCCTTTAAGATATCTTCTATTACAACAAATGTTTAAATGAGATTTTCAAAAGATTATCCTTTCCTTATCAAGCACCCTCTTATTTTGTTATTGATTGACAATGAATACATTAGTCTACTAAAAACACAAAGACTGTCTAAAATCTATAAAAAAAAAAACAAAAAAAACAACAACAATTAATACAATTTAAAAATATCCTACGAAAAACAAAAAGGCTAGTTACAATCTCTACAAAACCAGAAAATAAATCAAATCAAGCAACGCCATTATCTTCTACCCCTAGGTGGGCCAGTCAAACAAACCAAACAATCAGGTATGTAGGCAAGCAAGAAGGGTGACCCAAATCTAGGTGTTCATTCAGGCCCTCCCCTCAGGCAAGGACTCGTCCTTTAACCAAAGCGAGAGAAACAACTCTGACACGCATGTTTTTACAGCTGTGGCAGGAGGCTGCTGAGGCTTTACTTCCCAATTTTACTACACAGTATATCCCTTAAGCCTCCCGCCAACATTAAAACATGCACAGAGCTTGCATGCCAGTTAACACGTCTCGAAGATAAAGCAATGTCACACAAACAGCTGCCACAACCAATAGATAACTAGCAGCATTCTGTATTCCTTCCAAAACACATTCAGGATGTTCTGCTACATCTTATCGCTGGATCCTAGATTAAACACTGCAATAAATTTCCAGCCATTTCTCTCAGAAGACAAGCAAAAAAATGTGTGAAAAAGAGCTGAATTTAAGCAAGTGACCCACAGATCAACCTAAACCCTGTCTGAAAGAATATTAGATTTTATCTGCCTTATTTCAACAACAACAAGATTCAAATATTCTGCATTATAAAAAGCTTTCCATAATACCACAGCTCTCAGTTATTGTCAAACACAAAGGGCTCAATTTAATAAAAGAGTGCTGATATTACAATCTCTCATATACTTGAATATTACATCAGGGCAGCGGAACAAAACAGACGAGTGGCTCACCGACCCTGGGTCTGTGTTGGGTGTTGTCACAAGAGCCCAGACAATATGACATACTCCCAGGCAGGAGATTAGATTCCATAGTTAATCACCACCATCTTTTGATCTCATAGCGCTCTGCTGAGAAAACACTGTGTTGTTTCTTCTTCCAGAGTTCCTTGAAGTTTGCCTGTAACTCCAGCGAGGAGGCCCCTGCCGTACTTTGACACATTAATGATTAGTCTGAATTTTCCAGACGTGACCTCTGCTTCAATCCCTCTATCACGGCTTGATAGCAGAAAGGAAGGGAACATGGTTCTCCTCGGACTCCCAAATCTCCCTCATAACACATATAAACACACACACACACACAGAGGAGACGCCACCCACGGCACAAATGGCTCGGAAAGACTCGCCGCTCCACATTGCAGCAGCAGCCAGTCAGACGACAGCCTTATCACACACACGCCAAGCTTGCAGATTCTGGCTTCCATCCAGCCCCGTCACAACAGACTCACTCAAATGTCACACACAGGAAGTCGACACAAGTCTCGAATCTGGCAGCTCAATTTCTGAAGTGAAAGTGAAGTTGGCATGTTTGCAAGTCTCACCTTGCTGAAAAGGACTGGTTGAGGAGGGAGCTGTGGATGACGTCGCTGTGGTGACCACAGGGCCGTGGGGTTTACCCGGTGCGGATTTGCGGCCCCTGGAGCCAGAGCTGGAGCCGGTGCTGTGGCTGCTGGACTTCTTGCTTTTGCCATCCGAGCTCTTGCCATCAGAGAGGCTGCCATCCTTGGAGCTGGAACTGGAGTGAGACGGAACTTCCTGGAAGTTGGCATTGGTGAAACGACCTCCGCTGTCGTCCAGTCGCTTCTGGGTGGAGGAGATTGAGGAGACACTTCCACCGCTGCTGTTGTTGTAGCTCTGTGGCCAAAAAGAGAAACGCACAGAGTGCTTAGAGTGCTTAATAATGTAACGGCAAAAAAAAAAACATTTATCTAACTCACCTTCTCAGAGGTCACCATCAGTGCTGGCACCAAGGAAGGTGACAGTTCCAAAGATTTTTTGTGCTTTGGTTTGTGACGATCTCTTTCTTTATGTTTCTGTGATGAAACGACACAAACAAAATCATTAATGAATATGGCTCCGCTAATGCTTTGACTAAACCCAGTACAGCTTCGGAAGGACTTTAGCTTACAGTGGCATTTCTGAAACAAAGAGGTAGAAAGATGGGAAACTCAGAAATGTGAAACAATGAATCGTTTACATGCAGTCAAACCCAGCAAGAATAGTCACTTGTATTGTCCACGAAGACCTTTGCATAAAGAAAAAGAAAAGGTTTTCCTGTAGATGGGTAAGGTTTCACATTGCAGGCCTGACCAGAGTGTACTGCAGCTTAATTTACACCCCGGTCTAGTGCCGCGCTCCACACAGCTCTATTTGCGCCTGAGAAACGGGAGCGTGAACAAATTTACACCTCGCACTCCAATCGAACACCTCCAACCTCTCGGTTTCTGTTCTTAAGAGTGCGGCTGTAAAAATATGCAGTGATCCTGAACCATTTGTAAAGAATATTTACACATTCCCCATTGGAGCGATATACAAACGTCTATCTTTTTTTAGCCACTTCCTGTCATCTTCGAGCCATTGTCTCAATTCGAATTGACAATTATTCTGAACATGATAACGATTTACGCTACTTCTCAGTGCAAGTGGCGGTGACAATTCCAGAGGCCCTCAGGCTCAAGTTTTTCAATGAAAATGAAAATGAGCTTCCGCTTCCTCTACACCATTTACAATTTTCCTGCATATACTATTTTAAATGCCATTTTCTTAGAATGGACAAATCATATACACTAGAACCCTGGGAATTTTTTTAAGTGGGTGGAAAAGATTGTATTTGTATTGGATACTCAGTGCTATTGGTTTTCATCTGCAACCTACAGATCCAAATGTCACAAATGTTTTTGTTATGCTTAAAAACATTTGCTTATGCTTTAAATCACAAAACCGTTTAAATGCAGCAAAATGACAGGTATATTAATAATGACAAAATAATTAAAATTATAACAGCATTTACTGAAATTATAAAGCTTTGTAATGCCACATTTGCTCCCCAAAAAAAGTGCAAATATTTAATAGATGCTAAGACAAGAATCCATGGCTTAATTAACATTGTTCTCAAAGGTGTTGACAGGGCGGGTGTTATTGTGAGAAGAATAAAAATCTTGTCACTACTTGGCTGTGTTTATGAATGGAAAAAGGAAAAATACACAACATAACACTCATCTTATTTTCAACAAATAAATAAATTGAAGTCTAGATATGCAGACCCTTACATAATGTCAAAATGCAGGAATGAACTGCTGTTTACTGGTCTAATTAAAATTCTGACATACACGTCTTCCAAGAGTTTGACATAAGACGACAGCTATCTTAATTATACAAAGATGAATAGTTCAGGCAGAGGTGAGACCAAAAGAGAAAGAACAAAAAGCCAAGACATTTATCATAATTCATCAATGCCTTCAGCAGATTAGTGAAATGTAGCAAATCTCTTTCAGGATGAACAAAGAAATTACTCCTGAGGCTTCGGGCTAAGTATTAAAATTCAACTATGGAAATGAATAAATATAATAAATCTTAAAACAAAATAAAATCAAAAAAAGTTTAAATACAAAAGAAGAAAACTAATCATCCAGAAAACAAAGCTAAAAACCCAAACAGATCAGAATTGAAGATATGTGAGGCAGGAGGAGGAAGAGAGATTGAAAACATCATTTTATTCCCCGATGCCGCTCTTGACGGCCTCTCAGAGCACATCTGAACTAGCTGCAAATTGAGAAGCTTTTAGCCTCTATTGTTGTTTGGCCCTGGGGTTTGGAATTAGCTAGGTATACATCTGAGCCCCCCGACCTTTGACCTGGGAATGTGGAGTACAGGGGGGATGGGCCCCCTTTGCTAATGCAAATCAGGCATCGTAACAATAGCCATGGCGGAGCACAGAGCACTCCACAACACGATCTTCAAGAATACAGCTCCAACCCGAATCATTGTTCACGCCAACCCCTCTCAATGCAGAATAAGGTGAAGAAGTTAAATATCAGAATAATTCTGGGAGAAACGGCTTTAAATGGCATCTCATATTTAATCTTTCGCTGACCTAGATAACACAGGCTGCACAGTCGGTCTTTGAGCAGCTTAACAGTGCACCATCCACTCCATTTTGGTATGCATTTCCAATGCAAACTCATTCAAACCAATTCAAATAATTAGTGAATTTGTGTCAAATAACCAACAGCCTCGATGTCTGACCTCCACTCCCCGCTGTAAGTGCTCAGCTGACGATTGTGAGCTTTCAGATTTACATTTAAATACACGAATGGATTACAATTCCTTAAATGCAGTCTAATACGTTACATAACTTTAAAATGTGATTCATAATGACTGAAATAGTTTTAGCTTAATTGTTTTTTAAACAAGATACAATAGAAAAATAACACAAACATAAAAAAATATATCTCAAATGCATGTGTGATTCCACACTTTACAATTAATTTGTGACTTAATATATAAGCTGGTAAGCTTGCAGAATAGCAAAAAAAAACAAAAACGTTTCAGAAGAATTTACATTTTTTAACATTTCAAAGGGGAATTACAAAAGACATAAAATGTTATAAAACTGTTTAAAATAAAAAATGTCACCACTAGAAAAAAAAGAATATTTAAGAAGAATTATAAAAATTATGAGTATATTAAATAAAAAGTAAATAAACGTAAATTCTTCCAACAAACATCAAAAACTTAAAAAGGCGACGAAACATTTAAAGAATCGTTTATCAACATTAAGAGCCATTTAATGACCCTTTTCGTATAGAACAAATCAGGCAAGCTATCGCTGATTAAGATGGCTGCGCAGAGGCTGAGTGTTTGAAATATGTGGGATCTGCTAGGGACAGGCAGAGAATTATCAATGACGATGGATAGATGTGATGAGCTCCTCCGCACATTTCACACTATGAGGTCTGCTGGATTAGTATTTCAGCTACCACCATTATTGCAGTAAGAAGAGAAAAATAGAGGCAGAGGCAGAGGCACAATGAGACATGTCTTCCATGCGGTACAGATTGTCTTCTACCGGTACATACACATTTATTGATATAAGGCCATGTTACAGGGCCTACACTTAATTGAATTAGATGGGAAGGCGAACAGGGCTAATAATGCTACATGTTTCATTCGGTATGGCTGCGTATAGAAAATTAGTGGAACAAATGACTACACTACCTATCAATACTGATTAAACGTACTCTGTG
Organism: Enteromius mattozi; assembly: GCA_032359235.1. Lineage (NCBI taxonomy): Eukaryota > Metazoa > Chordata > Actinopteri > Cypriniformes > Cyprinidae > Enteromius > Enteromius mattozi. The sequence goes on along the minus strand of JAUMHE010000040.1, from coordinate 1,346,109 downwards.
GAACTAATGGCCATGACGGATGCTTCTCTATGAATACAGCACTCTTTATGTTGATAATTTGTGGCAGCACCAAAATACTAATCACTTTGAGTGATAAAAGGCACTTTTCTCCCTCCCGTGGCTTTAAAAGCTTTGTGGGATATGAAAAGTGTGCGTGTGAGGGGCGGCACAGGGTGACGGTGGCTAGGGGGATTTAAACAAAACTAATCACAGCGGTGCTTATTTCGGACAAACAAGAGTTTGGGCTTTTTGCGTTTACCTCATAGTCTGAAGTCGTGAGGAGGGGGGCATCAATCACACATGGCAGGAAGTGAGGTAGATCTGGAGGCTGCCTTACCTTCTTTTCCTTGTCATGGTGCTTATCCAAAGAGTGAGTGGAAGAATCACTTAAGCTTTGAGCCCTACTACCACGGCCTTTGATCCTTCTCTAGAAGGTGAAAGAGGAACTTCGAGTTACCATTTAAAGTCTGTCCAGTTATCCTTTTTCCTACTTCTGTCTTTTTTTGTCTTTTTTTAGTAACAATGAAAATAGCCCTTACTGAGACAAAGGAAACAAATAGAAGACAATACCGGAAGGAGAGAAAGAAAAAGACATTGTCATAATAACCAATCAGGATATTTTTGTATTTTGAGAAGCTTCTCCGTCAAAAAGCAACCTGTTTGATAATATTTGTCGGCTGGGTTGTTTTTTGTACAAGTATGGCAGCATCCAAGGGCTATTTTACTTAAAAGAATATAGTTTGGGAAAGCCGAAGTATACTTTTAATTTGATTTAATTTCTCTATTAAAAAAAATACAATTCAACAATATTTTCTTACCAACAGAAACAGCTGATGTATATAAAAATGCTCAATCAAACTGACAAACTTTACATATTCACAACACAATTACGCTTCTTCCTAATATTTTTCTCCATTTGTTTAAAAAAAAAAACCCTCTCTAAGTAAAATATGCCTCATTTCATTTGAAGTCAACGGTATCTAATGCTGCTATTGTCAACAAATGCCAAATAAAAAACCTCAGGTCACAGAATGGTCTTTGTTTACCAGCAGCCCACTAAAACAAAGGCCTACATGGAAAAGTCAGGGGTTAGTAGCCAGCTATTGAACTATTAATCCAAGAGACCATGCTGATGCTGTCAGTCCATTAACATGGTGACAGGGAGACATGGTACATCCTGCAGAAACATCATGCTGTCAGTGCAATCACCATAATGGATGAGAACAAACAAAACCAGCAATGTGCTGTCACTTTATTCTGACAAAACAACAATATGGGAGATGGCAAAAAATATTTCAGAAATATATAAGTTTACATATCTTAATTATATTTATATAAATGAACACTACAGTTTAAAAGCTTGTAGCTATTTTAAGCTTTTTAAAATGTTTTTAAGAAGCCTCTTTATATGATCCAAAACACAGCAAAACATTAAAATTGTGTAAAAATTATTATTACTTTTTTTTCCCAAATGTAATTAACTACCGTTATGGCAATGCTAAATTTTCTTTATTGTCACATGATCCTTCAAAAATCATGCTAATATGCTGATTTGGTGCTTAAGAAACATTTTTTGTGCAGATTAATATTTTAATCCGAATTGTGATATTGTTTACTACTCATTCTTTGATAAATAGTAGTAATAAAACATTATCAATAAAATATAAATTTAAAAAAGCATTGATTTGAAACAGAAATCTTTTTTAACATAAAAAAATATCTTTGCTGTCACTTTTGATCAATTTAAATGCATCCATTCTGAATGTATCCATCTTTTAACTTTTTTAAAATTATAAATTCATAAATCATGA
>JAUMHE010000040.1:1291281-1302993 GCA_032359235.1 Enteromius mattozi | reverse complement strand
GCGGTATGTGTGGAGAAAACCAGGCACTGCTCATCACCTGTCCAATACAGTCCCAACAGTGAAGCATGGTGGTGGCAATTCTGTGTTTTTCTGTCAATATGGGGTGCTGTGTGTACATTAATTATAAAAAAAATGAACTTAAATGATTTTAACAAATATAACAAAGAGTGAAAATTTTAAGGGGGTCTGAATACTTTCCGTACCCACTGTATATTCCAATTTCTTTGTCCCATAGTTTATTTCCACCAAGGCCAACAATTTTGCTCCAAACAAAAAAACAAAAAATAAAGTTTTATTTTTACAGTGAAAAAAAAAAATCAAATTCCTATTAAATTTCACAAATAATTACAAAGAAATGGTAAGTGACAGGTTTTACATTTTAAAATAAAAATACTGAAATTGTATTTTCTTGTAAAACATAATGTTCTATAATCTACACGGTCAAAGTTGAACTTTTTTATTTGTTATTTTTTGTCAAGGGTCACCGAAACCGGTTTGGTTCCCAACATTCTTTCTTTGCTCTATGGAAAAAAAGACAAAACCAAACCAATTTGGAACAACACGAGGTTGAGTAAATTATAACAGTATTTCCTCCTTAAATACAGTGTGCATTTTCAAATTAAAACTGTAAACATTCTATCTGGATGCTGCCATGTAAGAAACTCATTTAGCTTAATTCATTGAGATCACCGCAAAGTGTGAAGCTCAGTTAGTTTTTGTTTTTCTTTGCCTACACACTATTAACAGCTTCTAATGGTCTCATTCATCTTTTGAGCGTGACAACTCAGCTCGATGTGTTATTGATATCTCATCATGTATAAGGCTATATTTACAGTGCTGTAGTATCTGTTTTCCAAACAGTGGAAGAATTCAATGAACTCAAGGTGTGTGTGTGTGTGTGTGTTTGTGTAAGAAGAGGCATGGTAAGCACTGCCGAGGATCGTATTGATCTGACCTGATGTCTGGGTTTAGGCTTGTAAAAGGCCCATGTGGGGATTCTGCCCAATGAGCCGATGATTAGCTGCCCCTGCATCTGTTCCTGATCCCTAATAAAACAAATCAACACATTTCTTTTTGCTCTGTGTTTATATTACTAACACCAGAGAAGCATACCTAAATAAACCACCATCTGAGGTTATGTGGTATTGATCAAGCGATCAGACAAACTAACAGATCTATGAGAGGTAATGGATGAAGGGTATACCTGAGCCCCATCCCGGTCTGATCAGCCTCTCTGGTTATGCATGAACATCCACGCTCCTCTCAGTTGCATGTATGCATATGCAATAATGATCTGGATAATCTGACAGATTAAGACTAATCTAAAGTATTTCTTACAAGAGAGATATTGGGCTACTATGCTTAACCGTGGATCCAAAATACACATTTATGAAATGGAAAAGCAATGGAAGTGCAAACTATTGAGTGGGGGCACTGTAATAAGGCATATTACTTATAAACTGAGCTATAAAGGTTTATAAAGAATAAAATGTCCCAGCTCTCAATAAAAAAACATGTACCCTTCCGTGATTCACGCCTTAATGACGTGGATTGGGAAGAATGGAAGGACTGCGGGACCTTGGTGGGCTCTCAGGGGACAGGGGACTGGAATCCACTGGGTCAGCTCATGATTAGTGGGAGGTACAGTTTAGCTTCAACACTCATCCTAATCAATAGCTGATCATCACCAGGGCCACAATGCTATAAAATGAAGACATGCTAATGCTGTGTAGGACAAAGCTTTCAAAAAATAGACAACTTCTAATAAGTAAAATACTTGTTACTTTTTTGTTAAAGGTAGCCTGAATGTTATATTATGTGAATGTGTGCACACTACATCCAATTTTATGACAATCTGTAATACTTCTTTGAATAAAGAATAAACTAATCAATTAAAATTTTGTCAAATCTGATAAGAAATGTTGATAAAAGTTTTCTTTTAAAAAATAAATAGTATAAAATAAAACACAAATCACTAATTCTAATAATTATATTATATTATATTTATTAAATGCACAGTATGTCCAATTGTATGATAATCAAGAATAAACTAATCGACTAATATTTTGTCAACTAATTTTGTTGATTAAGGTTGATAAACCTTTTCTTTTTAAAAAATAAATATCATAATTAATTAATTCTGATGATAAATGTTAATAAAATAAATATATTTCACGCATTAATTAAATGAAATTAAATAATGTGTGTGTGTCTGAGCTGGAATGTCTGCATACTGTAATGCTGCAGCAGCTGAAATATATATGTGTGTGCATGTTTTCTAGATGTGTATGTCTGATCATATATTTGAATAGGCCTAAAATGGTTTAGTTAACTCTTTCACACCTACTGACCACTGCTGATGATAATGTCCCCTGTCAGTCTTTCCCACCACCGCTAAGGGCTAAAGCCTCACAGCAGCGCTAACTAGCCTGAAGTGAAACCTCATTTGGCTACTTGTGTCACACCTGCAGAAAGGCTTCAAGGGCAACAACAGGAGCAATTACCCATCAGGCCTCCTTCATTAGGGTGTTATTGAGGTGAGGACTGTGAACAGGTACTTCACCGGACGGTACATCATCTAATAGGTCACTGGGGTATATCTCTTGCGTGAGAGGATGGCCATCACGGACAGTTCACACGGACCCACTGGTCACAAAGGTTCAAAAGCAACAGACAAAGACATCTTAATAATGTCTCAACTGTCTTTTGGTGGACATGGACTCACCTGGGGAGCTTATTATTGTTGTTAAAGGCCATGAATTGGAAACAGATACACTGCAATAATGATACAAGTCCTGATGAATCCACAAATTAAAGCGAGGTAAAGTGACCAGAGGAAAAGAAGAAAGTTTTTAGAGAGAGCAAATGGACTCATAACCAGAGAACTGCTGATCAAGTTATAAGGCACTGTTTGATTGACATCAGAACAGAAAACATCAATATGATGTCATTTTTTTAATTTAAAAAAAAACTAAAAAGCATGTTCATAAAATTATTAAACATTTAAATTATGTGATCAGATTAATATAAATTTTGTATTGCATATCTATCTATTATACATATATATATCATACATTATTATATATTATATAATTAATATAATATAATATATAATCATCAGATTATGAACTAAAATATTAATTTGTATTTACATAATATGATGCATAATATAAAATTATATAATATAACATAAGAGTATAATAAATCAAATATTTAAAAAATATGAAGAATATTTTATTTTATTTTATTTTATTTTATTTTATTTTATTTTATTTCCACCAGCATAGTGTTTTTCATGGTTTGTTAGCACATTCTCCCTATGGCTTTTTCCCCCTCTCACATTAATGAAAACATATCTCACAATGTTCGGAATGAGGCCCAAAACTCATTACATTTCTTCACTTCTCTTCTACTGGCCTGTTAGGAGAGAAGTTATTGTACTGGCAAAGCAGCCATTACTTCAGCGTAACGCTGTAAATCCATTCCATGAACTATTTGTGTTCTTGTCCAAATGAGCTCATCGCTCTCTGTGTGTGCATCTCTCAATAGCCGCTCTCAGGATAGAGTGAAATATTGCAGATGATGATGGTGGTAATTATTGGTGATTTCCCCAGGCCTTATCTGTCATTAGGCAGGGCTGCATCATCTTCTAACTGAGGAAAGACAGACGATCATCCTCAGAAGCAGCTTCCTGATTATTGGCCAGATTCACTGTTCAAACTGTTAAGTCACTTGGGAGTCACAAGAGGTGACCATACATTAGTAGACATAATGGTGCGCAAAAACATACTTTGGCAACACTTTTAATGTAAGTTTCCATTTGTTAGCATAAGTTTATTTATAACGGTTAAATAAAAAGTATCTGTTAAGATTATTTAATTCACCTGAGCAAAAATGAACTAAAAATGAACAGTTTAATAATATATATATATATATATTTTTTTTTTTTTTTCCAGTTTCTTTTTCACACTTTAATATTTTTTTCAATTAGGGTTATTATAATTAACTAAAACTAAAACCATTAAAAATGTTGTTACTTGAAATACAATAACTTAATACAGTAATAAATACTTTTTATAGTAAAACATATTTGATGAAATAAAATAAAAAAAATTCAATAAATTAAAATAATAAAACTTTAACTCAATTTAGGCAATGTTTTTAAAAATTGAAATTTAATGTTGCAAATGAAGCTGTACTAGTTCTGGCATTTTCACCATTATCCATTTGGAGTTTATTATCATCCAAAAGACCTTGTTTGGCCAGTGTTCAGTGAACTGAAACAGATTTACACACACTGAAGAGGGCAAAGAGAATGAAAGTTCTCTATCTTAGTCTTGCTCGGGCCTAGACCCCTGTTACTATCTATCTAACATACATTCCGCTTTGCCTTTAATTACCGTCTTCATGCGTCAAGAGCTCTGATGAGTTGATTAAGCTAGGCTTTGCTGTTCCAGTCTCTAGCCCCGTGATGAATTAGTCTCAAGCTTATTAACTGACTTATTCTGATCAATAACCCGCCGGTGCTGAACATTGCCAGAACAAAAGGAAAAAATGCTTTCTACTACACTCTGAGAAAAGTTAATTAAAGCAGCACAATTATTAGGCTAACTGAGAACAGAAGGTATTGATAGGCTGATTTTTCATTGGTGGAATACACATAGATGAATATCAATGTTATGAGTAGTAATTAAAAAAAAAAATAATAATTAAAGAGTCCAAATATTCTGAGAAACACCACAGTAAGGTTGCATGTTAACATTAGTGCATTAACAAACATAATCTAACTATACAGCACTAGTTAATTAGTTAACTAGTTAATTAACTAACACAAACTAACAATGAACAATGTATTTTTAAAGCATTTATTAACCTTTAGACTGCTGTTATTTTATAAAAATGTTTATGTTCATGTTAGTTTACAGTGCATTAACTAATGTTAACAGATACAACGTTTGGTCCTAAATATATTGAGATTAATATATAGCAAATTTATAAATGACATAGAATTAGTTCATCATTTGTATGCGTTAACTAATGTAATTAATTACAGCAAATTAAACATTATTGTAAAAATACTGTATGTTGAAATTTTTGCTAACATTTGATATTAATACAGGTTAACTAGTTAACACTAACTAACAATTTGCAATATATATTTTTACATAATTTATTAACCTTTGTCGTTGTTACTCAATAAACTAACTTTTGATCCTAAATATTTGTAATATGTGTTTCTTGAGATTAATAAATAGCAATTACTAAATGCTGCAGATATACTGCTTATTGCTAGTTCAAGTTAACTAATGTAGATAACTAATGTAAACAAATGAAATCTTATTGCACGTTGTCCCAAAATTACATTTAAATTACTTTTTGGTAACACTATACAGTTTTGGTCTCATTTACGAACACTAGTTAACACACTAACTAACTTTAACAATAATTTACAGCTTTACTTAAACAGATACTACTTTAGATCCTAAAACAATATTGGGAATAACATTAGCTAAGAATAATAAACACTGTAGATCAACTATTCATTGTTTATTCACGTTAACTAGTTAACTAATATGAACAAATTAAGCCTTATTGAAACTTTTTGACTCACAATGTGAGCGTAATGACCACTTTCTGTCTGGAACACACACACACACACACACCCCGTGCTGTCAATCTGGGTGGGCTCAGAATGGTCTCCCCATGTATGACCTCCCTGTGTGAAACATCTATTGTCCCATGAGAGGTTCCTCTAAAGCCGATCTGATCTGACCAAATGTCCCTCATCCCTGTCCCCCAGCGAGAAAATATTGCAGCCTTCCTGTAACCACAACATCCAGCAACGGAGAGCAAAACACATGTTTCAGGGAATGAAATATGTTTTTCTCCTCATTGATCACTAACACTAGCTGATATCATCCAGACAGGATATTTTGTGTCAGGAAGTGGCAACACGGATGTAGAAAAGGGCTGGTTAACTCACACGAGGGACTAGAAGGATCTTACAGGGTGTATTTTTACGTAAAAAGCATCTTTCTGGATGCAGACGCTGTATCATATGAGGCCGCTTTACTGTGCTCTTGTATTCAACATGCTACTAATGAAGATTGTGTGTAATGGACACCACAAGCTTCCTCTTGACCGGCTCTATTGACCTCTGTGTCTCCTTCCCTCTGTGTGTGTGTGTGTTATGACTGTGCAGCGCTGATGGGATGCCTTTGGATGATGTTCTGAACCATTAGCTTGACTACTGTGAATGAAAAGCATTCTCTGTTGCAGCTGCATTGATCCAGAAAAACAAGCTCATTCCAGCCTCAGGCGTTCTGAAGACCGTACCTTTCTGAAGAGCTTTACGTTTGCTTGTTATTCATTTATTAAGTTACTGATACGAACTATTACTACAATAATCCCCAAATTAACACTCATTCATTTCACAATTTTATGTAATATATGTAAATTTCTGGTCAAGGTTTTGGGATAATTACTTTTTTTTATGTTTTTGAAAGAAGTCTCTCTGTGGTCTCAGGGACTACATTTATTTGATCAAAAATAATTTATTATTGTGATGTTGTAAGTATTAGTACAATTTAAAATAACTATTTTCTATTTGAATATACTATCAAAAAATCATTCCTCCAGTCTTCACTCTTACATGATTCTTCAGAAATCATTCTATGTTATCTTGAAAAAAGTTTCTGCTGATTAATATTTTTGGAAACCATGATAAATATTCCAAATTTTGTAAATAGTAGATTTAAGATGATAGATAAATAGATAATGTAATAGACAGATAGACAGACAGATAGACAGACAGATGGATGGATGGATGGATAGACGGACGGACGGACGGACGGACGGATGGATGGATAGATAGACAGATAGATGGATGGACGGATGGACAGATAGATAGATAAATAGATAGATAGACAGACAGACGGATGGACAGACGGACGGACGGATGGATGGACAGACAGATAGACAGATAGACAGATGGACGGACGGACGGTCGAATGGATGGATGGATGGATAGACAGATAGACAGATGGATGGATGGATGGATAGACGGACAGACAGACAGATGGATGGATGGATGGACAGACAGACAGACAGACAGATAGACAGACGGACGGACGAATGGATGGATAGACAGATAGACAGACAGACAGACAGATAGACAGACAGACAGACAGACGGACGGCCGGATGGACTCACTTTTTTCTTGGAAATAAGAGAGAAAAAACACACATAAAGACATCACAATGTCATAAAATGCTCATGAGAACCCTCAGGTGTAAAGTTCTTTATCAATAACCCCAACAGCTCAATATCACTTTGCTTTAAATGGGAACTGCTCTCTGATAACTCCTCATTTAGCCGTGAGTGTGGAAGAGCAGCTAAAGGAAATCTGAGCAGTAATACTAGCCATTTAGCATATGGCATTCTCAACATGTAAACATCGGCACAGGGCAGGGGCTGCAGTAAAACAGTCTCCTGGGATCAGGTCCCCAAAGACCCCGTTTTTAACACACACAGAGCACACACTCACACACACGCAGTAATGGAGGTTTCCTGATGTCCAGTCAGAGCCCTTTTAGCACAATGACAATCTGAGGTCATATCACTTTGTCCACACAGACCTTTCACCCTCAAACACTTGCCCACCCACCCAGTGTCTGAATTAGCTAGTTATTTCACTTCATATTTTAACTGATACTAGGTTTTATATTTAATATGTTGAATCATTTAATTATTTTTCCTATGTATGTATATATATATATATATATATATATATATATATATAGGAAAAATTACATTAATATTACAATCCAAAACGAAATTAATTAAATGTAATCCAAAATTACATTAGAATTCATGTTTCTTTTTAAACCCAGAGATGAACACAATGTTAGAATATAAAAAAATATTATTTAGTCTGTATTATTGTTGTTGTTGCTGCTGCTGTAGTATTATTAAAACAATAAGGAGAATAATAAGAATATGATTTCTTCATTTTTTACATTTATTTGTATAGATTAATAGATTTATTCATTCTGTTTTAAATTCTGGGCTAAAAAACAACAACTTTTAATTTGAAAAAAAAAAAGTAATTTCAATTAGGACCCCATTATATATAACAAAAACGTTAAAAGTACAATCCAAAGTTAAATTAATTTAATGTAATCCAAAATTACAATTAAAATGAATTAAAATTCATATAAACCCAGAAATAAACAGAGTGTTAGAAGATAAAAATGAAATAAAAGAATGAAACATTATTAGTAGTAGTAGTAGTAGTAGTAGTATTATATTGTTAGTAGTAATAGTAGTATTAAAACAATAAGGAGAATAACATATTATTTAGTCCAAAATTATATTACATATTAATGCAATTTTTACATATTGAGGAACTACATTCATACACACACACACACACACACACAATATATATATATATATATATTATTTGAACAAAATATAAATAAAAATGTAACAAATAATATTAAGAAATATAAATAAATAGCATAAATAAATAATATTAATGTAATTCCAGAATACTTAAAAATTATAAATACAAATGTATTACTTTTAAATATATTTATACATCATAATACATGTCTTCACATATAAATTATAAATATTGAGAAAGAATAAACAAATCATATATTATGTGGGAAAGAATCATATAAAACTTTAATATGTAACACACATTATACACTGTACATTATACATATGCATTATACTGCACTATACTTAATATTTAAGTATGTTTTGAGTCTGTTAGGATGCTCATCTATAGCTGACCATGCTATAAGTTTTAAAAATACAAAAACCACGTAAAAGCGCTGAAAGTAGGGTGTTAAAGGGGTTAGATGCCGGGAACACTATAGCAGGGCTAGAGAGGCAGTAAAGGCTTGTTAGGGTACATTAGGCAGAGAGGGGATTATAAGGCTTCATAAATGTTTCAGACATACTCAGGGACGATGTCCTGTGGCGGCTCTCTATGGGAGAGATCTGTGGCTTTGCAAGCAGTCGCTGTCTCCATAGAGTAGAGTGCGTGCGTGTGTGTGGGTGTGTGCATCAGCATTTCTGTGTTAAAAGAAAGCACATTCTTATTTCACCTTTGTCATGTATGCATGGGTTTAATGGGGCAGTAAAATGTAGGCTACCTATTCCATTAGTACTCAGGCTTCTGTGATGTGTTTATGGTTTAAAGGCTCCTCAGCTGGTTAAAGTATGATTTTATTTCTAATAAACTGGTAAAAATTCTATTTGTCAAGTTCTTTCTCAGCCTACAAAGTCATCAAAGCCAAATATATATACAGCTTACTTTTCTCTCTTCCTTCCTGATTTAAGCAGACAGAGCAGCCCTTGGCCAGTCGTCACGACCCACTCCAGCCAGTGTTTTTGAGTGTGTATTTATCTTCACAGTTACTCCTCCTGACCTCTGAGTACCTTTGGGAGCTGGAAGGGGTCACTGCCAATTGTCCTATTCACAAAAGAGAGGGCAGAACATAGCTTTTGAGAGACAGAGCGAAAGAAAGACTGTCACAGATTCTTCAATCATCCCACTCATTAAACACATTAATAGACTATCCTGGGAAAGACAAGGTCATCATCATCATCGTCAGTTATACATACACACATATTGTGTGTATAACAGAAACAGCTTTATTGGTAAAGTGTGCTCACACACTCACACAAGTTGTAGTTCTACTTACATATTTTATGTTTAATTCAGTATTTTGCTTGCCTTTTCTTTATAAATAATTGTAAAATTTACTAGTAATTTCTGGGTGAAAAATGTTTCAAAAACACATTTTTTTTAATATAAAGAGTAAAAAGGAAAAAAGGCATTCAATAATGTAACATTCCTTGTTTATTGTCAAAAGATAAAAATACATTAGTACAAAACACTACGTTTGCATAATCTTTTAATATAATGAATGACTGGAGCTGTCAAATGATTAATCACGATTAATCACATCCAAAATAAACGTTTTTGTTTACATAATATATGTGTGTATGGTGTGTATATTTATTATTTTGGATGAGATTAATCACGACTGATCATTTGACAGCACTACTAATTAATATTAAAATAACCAGGTTTATTTAAAATATTGATATTATATTAAAATGTGTGGTCTAACTATCAGAAAAAAAGGCCATAAAGGAAATGTCACATTATAAACATATAAATACTTATAAACATATAAATACTTGTCTTTTTTAGAGAAGAATTGTATGTGTTGTTTATGTATTTTGACAAGTCAAGATTTGTTTAGATAGAATGGAGCAGCTCCAAACAAAGTTGTTTGTGTGTATATGATATTGTATTGCCCACCGTGGTTTATGGATCTGTAAGGATAAATGTGTGGTTAAAAAAGAAAAAAAAAAACACTCACTGATTTCCTTAGCGCACACACACACACACACAGGTATACATATACATGTGCACACACTGTATTCTGAAGAGTGTTAATGTTATACTGAGACAAGGGGGATTAGGAAGAATGAAAGTAAACACAGGACTAACAGAGAGTGCAGGGATCCATTGTATAAACACTTTACCCAGCTCAAAACACAACAGGAGGATGGATGGACTTGTTCTGTGTTTTAATGCAGAAAATCAATTTTAAAAAAGTATTTTAATCATTTTAATTCCAGACATACTAATGATGATTTGTTACAATTTAGTCCACTGAACTGAAAATTCTTGATAAAAATATTGAAATAGTTACTAATGTAAAAGGCAAGCAGAAATGGTCAAAAGGAGCATGAATTAAAAACAAAACAAACCAAGCAGACAAGACAAAAAACAAACAAAACAAAACAAAACAAAGCAAGGTAAAATAACCAAACAAACAAAAACAGAGAAGACAAAATAAACAACAAAACAAAACAAACAAAATAACACAAAATAAACAATAAACAATAAAACAAAAAAACTAACAAGACAAGACAAAAAACAAAACAAAACAAAATGAAACTAAATTAAATTAAATATTTGAAAATCATTGAAATAGTTACTAATGTAAAAAGCAAACATTAGTACAAAATAAACAATAAAAACAATAAACAAAACAAGACAAGACAAAACAAGATAAGACCAAAAAACTAAATAAAAACAAAAAACCAAAACAGGCAAGACAAGACAAAATAAACAATAAAACAAAACAAAACAGACAAGACAAGACAAGACAAAATAAACAACAAAACAAAACAAACAAAAAAGACAAGACAAGACAAAATAAACAATAAAACAAAACAAGACAGGACAAGACAAGACAAGACCAAAAAACAAAGTAAAAACAAAAAACAAAACAGACAAGACAAAATGAACAACAAAACAGAACCCAAAATAAACAATAAAACAAGACAAGACAAGACAAAACAAAACAAAACAAAACAAACAATAAAACGAGACAAGACAAGACAAAATAAACAACAAAACAAAACAAACAAAAAAGACAAGACAAGACAAAATAAACAACAAAACAAAACAAGACAGGACAAGACAAGACAAGACAAGACAAGACAAGACCAAAAAACTAAATAAAAACAAAAAACCAAAACAGACAAGACAAAATGAACAACAAAACAGAACCCAAAATAAACAATAAAACAAGACAAGACAAAACAAAACAAACAATAAAACGAGACAAGACAAGACAAAATAAACAACAAAACAAAACAAACAAAAAAGACAAG
>JAUMHE010000040.1:1265296-1284747 GCA_032359235.1 Enteromius mattozi | reverse complement strand
CGGAACCAAAGTTTACAGGACTGCGTTATCTGGAATCTGCTCAAGCGGTGGACTTCTACATTCCGATTGGTTGCCGCTGAACCGCGTCATAGCTTATTACCATAAAGTTGACCTGATTTCAACTCTCCTTGATGCTCACATTGAAAATGAATGACTTCAGGCCACTTTGACACTCTCGCCGCCGGTGGTGTGATCGCACGGTTAAAGGAGTCATATGACGTCCTTACAAATACTAAAGTCTCAAACCCAAAAAGATATTTTCTAAAAGATGTATCCATGCCTTCCTAAAACACCTCAATCAAACATGACCCCACAAATCTACGTCACTGAGTGGGAAGAAGTCACTAAAGATTTTCAGTTAAAATAAAAGCAGTTTTTTTGAACTGAATAAATTACATTTAAAAAAAAAAAAAAAAAAACTGGTTTAAACTGAAATATTTTACATTACCGTTTCTATTGTATTTGTGATCAAATGAATGCAGTTGGCCAGCATAACACTTTTTTTACATGGTAGTATATTGTGATTTAGTAGAGTAACTATTTGCTTTTATTGCCCATCTATAGTCATGACAGTGAATACTGTATTATGCATAACACAAGACAGACATTCTTTAACAGTTTACAAAACTAACAATCATGAAATTCATTACTTTTTTGTTTAAACAAAACCAGATACGAATAAGAAGCGGATCTCAGTGTGGTGGAGTTCAGTTGAGGGTCTCTGACAGTGAATAGGAAGCGATTTTGAAACGCTTCAAATCTGCGTGGGGGTCTCTGTGGTCCCTTTACACAGTACAGTAATGTGTAGTTGGCCACTGCTTGACCCGACATTACAATGCGGACAGGAAAGCCTCGCATACATCTCTCTAATGAAGCGAAAGTGAAGCCGCACCACGTTTCTTGGCAGCGTTAACCTCATGCTCAACTTGTGGCCACCCTGGGTTAACCTGCCCTGTGATCATTGTTTCCTTCCTTCGACTTGGCATTTCTTAAAGTAGGGCCCCCCCACCATTCTAACTGTGGCTTTCTGAACCGGTGCCAGGCCACACTCGATGCCAAGGATTACACTCTGGGTCTGCTGCCAGGCACACGCTGGGCTCCAGCGTGCAGAGACCTCCAGACAGCGGTGAAAAGAACACCATCCTCTCCACATAGCTGCAGTCGATATCCTCTGACGACACGGGGACCTTGAGATCCGCTTCACTGAAGGGGCTAGCATGAAGGCGCTTCTTCTGCTGCTAACTTTCATTTGTCAGGTTCAGTAATTGGGTTAAGAGCGCCCAGCAGCACGTAACCAGTCAGACCCGGTGATAACGTGAAAAACCCCGCTGCATTCCATCACAGAGATCTCGGCGATACCATGCTGGGCATCTACGAACATGCTTCAAAGTGGGTGAACTACTTGTGGGTAGCCTTCACATGACTGATTTTTGTTCTTGTGGTAAAAGACCCTTCCTTCCTTCCGACATAAACACAATCTGAGTAGGTCACAATTCACTATTGAACAACTGGAGTCTTCTTTCTTCAGAAATTTCCACAGAACTAATCTTCCTTCCCTAAATAACTTTCACTTGTGCCTCCTTTTCATTCCATTTTTTTCAGTAGTGTTTGAACGCATTTAAATAATCTATTTTGATTGATCAGACTGAAAAGTCGGTAACACTTTAGTATAGCAACCAATTCTCCCCATTAACTAGTAGCTTATTAGCATGCCTATATTAACATATTGGCAGTTTATAAAGCACATATCCTGCACAACAATATTTTACATCCCTAATCCATCCAATACCTAAATTTATCAACTACTAACTATTAATAAGCAGCAAATTAGGAGTTTATTAAGACAAATCTTAGTTATTAGTTTAATGGTGAGAATTGGACCTTAAAATAAAGTGTGACTGAAAAGCCTTCATCTAAACACCTCGATCGATCCGAATTAACAAAATTTTTGATTGGGATACATGTAATGCTTATATAAATGAATATGTATATTGAATTTCAACATTTAGGGCACAAATAACTGGCCCAACTGACTCATTTCAACTGACAATTTTTTTTTTTTACAAAAATTGGTTTAAGCAAACATACCTAGTGAGGCACAAAGTGGATTTGTAAATGATTTGTAAATGTTAAAATATTCACTGTTTAGCCAAAAGACACAAACAAGATTTTAACAGAAATAAATTTGCTTACTTTTACTGTAAAGTTATAAGATTTTGTAACTTGCTGCCAAATCAGAGAAAATCCAAACCCTAAAATGACTATAAAATTATTGAAACCGATTGCAAGATTGTCATTTTCAACTGAATAATTTATGTTAACGCTCTTATGTAATTCAAAAGCTTCATATTACTTTTTTTGCATCCTCCAAAATTTCGCCAAACTTCAACTCCAAACAGTACCAGGATTTTTCTTTTTTCTTTTTTCAGAAAACAAGAGATTAATTTTTTTTTTTTGTTCTAATTAATGTATTGTTTGAGCTCAACCCAACCAGCAATATTCCTTCAGCTATGGTACATTTGCTCTTTGTAGAGCTTGCATGACCTCCATCATCTTAGGAGTGAGCCAGTTTGTGTAAGGCCACCTTCACAGTGAATATCTGTGGCAATAACATAATGGCACCAGCCAAAGTCAAATCAATACGTACTTGAGTGGAGAAAGAGCGTCTCGCTTGTAAGTGCAGAGCGACGTATTCAGTGCCCGGATCAGTAACGCTCCTTCTGCCTGCCCTTAAACCTTCCTTCGATTAAAAAGGAAACGTTATCGCAGCTGAGGTCTAGCGATGTGCTTCTCAATCCATTCCTACAGCTCATACACTACACACTTGAGCTTATTTAATGCATAAACATTCAAGCTGGTAAACACCTTACTTATCTGCAGTTCATTTACTGCGTTTAGTCTGAGTCAGACATGAGTAAAAACATAAACACGCTGGAGAGCCGCTTTATAGTAGATATCGAAGTTGTAATTCTAATTGAAAGCAACACTGGCACTATTTTTCCATGTTTACTACTGTAAAGCCGTTCGCTTTAAAGCAATCTACTGTATAAAGTGCTACATAAATAAAACGTGAAAGGAAGTGCAGAGCAGCTGCAAACATCCACATGGCTATGATCAGATGCTTGCTTAGCTGCTGTTTTCTCAACCTTGTCAAGTTTGTTGCATTTATTTTGTTATTATTCACAAAACATGTTTAAGTATAGGGTTAGTTCACTCAAAAATAAAAACTCTTGAGGGTGAGTAATTGATGACAATTATAATTTTTGGGTAAACTAACCCTTTAACAGTGAGCATATCGGGGCCTATAATGGTCACATTTTAAAAATTAGCTAAACAAAAAGAGGCGGCGCCAAAAAAACAAACAAACAAAAAAACAACAACAACAACAACAACATTTTAAAGTACTCTTAGCTATCTAGACTAAACCAATATGTAACTAAGAGACAGCACATTTTGAACAGTCTGAGAGCCATCACGGACACACACAGCAGGCTCATTAGGCAGAAGTGGAGAGTTGAGAGAGATGTGTGTAGCAATCCTGGGTCAGACTCTGTGCAAGGACGGTATGTCTGTGAGAGGGAGCGGTGAGTGGAATGAACCCAGCCATTATAACTCAGCTCATCCGTCACTGTGAGGCCTCAGGCCCGTCTACCCGCTGTTACCCTGGCAACACACTCCTAAACTTACATTCAGTATCATTTCAGGAGTACAAGAAACAATTACTGAAATTATTTTTGCTTTGCTTTAAATGCGACACATGTGGAGAAGTAGATACAAAATGATTTAGGCAAGCAAAAAAAAAAAATACAAAAATGAAAAAGGGTATAACCGCTATAAATTTAATTCTAAATAATTCTAATTAAATTTTTTTTTAATGATTTGCAATTGATAAGAGTGTAAATAAATTAATTTTAATAAATGTGAGGCGCGAGAAGAAAAAAAATATTATGCAAAATGTTATTGGGGCTGTAAATTGATTTTTAAAGCAACTAATTAATAAAATAAAGTGAAAAAATGCAATTAATTAGTATATATTTGGAATTAATTTAAGGTTGAGGCATATGGGAAAGATAAATATTTCAGGCAAGCACAAAAATATAAACTGTTATTAGGCCAGTAAACTCATTCTACAAAATTAATTTAAAAAACGCAATTAATTAGTATATGGAATAAACTTGATTAAAATGCGAGGCATGTGGAGAAAATACTAAATGTTTTAGGCAAGCAAAAAAATAAATAAAAAATACAAACGTCAAGGGTATTAGGGCTGTAAATTAAATTTTAAACAATTATTAAAAAAATCTATTAATTAAACTATCAATTAATAGCCCAACTAACATCAAACAGTGCTATTTTCCGATTTAAGTCACTGCTTATTAGTTCTAACTACAGCTTTTTTTGACAAACTCCAGCTGAAGCTTTGCAAATATGCTTCCTGAGAAAAGCACATTACTGTTGAATGTGAGCAGCAATGTCATTTAGGCAGACCTGGTTTACTCCCTGCCCTTTGCTCCCAGTGTAATTTGAGACAAGACTGAAAAAAGGACCCGTGTGCACAGAACCCGAATGAAACGTAGAGAGAGAGAGAGAGAGAGAGAGCAGGCATGTTCACATTCAGCCGCGGTCTAACCTAATCAAGCCGGACAAGGTCATCATTTTCCAGCTTTCTTCTAATTAGGTTTAATTTGGTTACAGTAATCCTAACACAGCAGAGCTACTGTGTCCCGGTAAAACACACTTCCCACGTTACACACTTAAAAAAAAAAAAGAGGGTGTTACGTCTGTATCTTTATGTTTTTTTGGTTTGTTTTTGTCAGCCAATGATTTTAGTGCTTGTGTTTCCCTGCATGTCAATCTAATGCCATTTGACACTGATTTGATTTGATAGTGGCTCATATGATCATCCCTCTAACTGACAGACTGCATCTTGTCACTGTGGCGTGAAAATCAAACAGCCTCGTGACAAATTTCTGTTCCTTTCAACCTTCTGCTGAGCATGCGTGGCTGCCCAGAGCTGAAGGCCTGCGACGAATGTGGCGAACGCACTTTGCAGGAAGATCAAAGTTCAACAATCAGCCTGCGATTCACTGTGATGGAATACCTCAATCAATAGAGCGAGTCAGAGGTCAGCTGATCCTGGCTGCTTGCATGTGAACTAACGCTCAGCTTCCCACCCGACCGCCAGCAGCATGGAGGTCATGTGACCATGGTATCCACCGGTGGATATGCCATATTTAGATTGCCACGCGTGAATGCCGCTAAGCCACAGAGACCTAGACGCATGCTCGCTGGTGTGTCCTGCCGGTATATCGACACACCCACAACACACCACAGTTTGTATGGGAATACATCTTACCACATCATAGCATTCTGACAGTCTTGGCTGACTGAAAACATTCCCTAAATAATCTAGCTACTACTACGGGATGTCAGGAAAGCTTTTACTACAAAAGGAAGTACATGCTTTCTGACTAAATCTGCATCCTGGTACTAGAAGGGTTGTGTATAACAGAATTTCTAAAGGCCACACTGCAGGCATTTGACATTTTTCTTTGTACACAGAAAATAAAAAAAAATACTCAGTTTGAGTACATTTGAAAATTTCTCTTAGAAATCACTAGTAAATTTAAAGTTTATTGCAGTTAGTTTAGTATTATTTATATACTATTGTAGTTTGTTAATATTTTGAATTAGCGGTTTCTTTTTTCAACCAAATATTCTATATAAAATTGTGTTACTTTTAATAATTTGCATTATTTTTATTTCAGTTTTAGATCTACAACTTTTATGTCAGTTAGGCTAGTTGCCAAGACAAAATGTCTAATTTACATTTTTAAGTTTAAGTATTTTAGCTTTATTTAAATTAAAATCTATTTTAATCACTGAAAATATAATATATATAAATTATTCCTAAACAATTTTTCATCTTTTCAATTTATCTAAAAATACAGATTCAGAATTTTTAAGGCAACACCTCAGGCTTGTTACCCATTTATTAGTAAACAGCGGAATAAATAAATGAATAAAATAAAAATTACTGGGTTTGAGAAATTTTAAAAACAGTTTCACTCAGAAATTGCTACTAAATTTCATAAATATTTACATAAAAATGACAACTTTTTGGGGGGGTATTTTTCAACTTGCGTTTATTTTTAAATGTAAAAGTTTAGTTTATTTTAGTAATTTTGAATGTGCTTTTGTTATTTTTATTCATTTAGTTGTGTTTTATTTCAGTTTTTGAACTTAATATTTTTATCTTAGACTTTTTATTTTTAAGTCTAAGTTTAAGCATTTATATTTATTTCAATTAAAATAGTTTTTAACATTTTAATCTGAAGAATAACACTTTTGCAAGAAGAAGAACAATACTCTGCATTGTTCACAAATCAAACTAATTAATGGCCATATTACCCTTATGCTGGGCTGTGGGAGCATTTGCTAACCACTCAAGCCCAACTGTGGAATGTGTCAGCATGATGTAAGAGGTGGGTAACAAAGCTAGCATGAATTGAACTACCGGTCCAACAGGCTGAGTCGCACTACTGCAGCTCTTAGCAGCACTGATGCAAATCTGAGGTGAACACCAGCTGTCAGTGTATAGGCAAACAGATCATTTCTTATAAACCACCAATGGAGGAAACCAATAGGGTTTGGGAGCTGAGAACCTATGGAAACAGTTACAAACAGGACTGTAATGACTAAATGCTAAAATACTCCTGCGGTGTTACATTCTATACTGAATCACAAACATATAGCATCCATTGCAGTCTGATTCCCAAATGAAACACTCTTATAGCCAGTAGTAGTATATTTTTATGTCTGCATCTTAGAAACCAATAAATGGCAAACTAACACACACACGCTTATGGACTGGTTCTTTATAGTGAATCAAAAACAGTTCAGTTTGAATCAGTAAGTTGACTCTCTACCTGAATCACAAGTGTTTTGTCACATGTGACTCGAAATGAACCAATAATTATATTTTAAAAACATTTTTAAACACATTTTATTAGTATATTAAATGTGCTTGATTTTCATTTATTTCTGGTTTGTTGTAACTGTTCTGATAAAATCTAAGGGCTGTAAAAGCTAATAATATTTCAGTATTATTTGATATTAGTTAACGCATTAAGCAATGAGCAACATTTATTAATCTTTGTTAACACAAGTCCATTGTTAGTTAATATTAACCAAAGCAGCTGACTAATGTTAACAAATGGAACTTGTATTGCAAAATGTTACAAAAATAAATCCTCAATGGCATCGTTAAAGAACTGGAATCCTTAGATGAATCGAAATAATAAATCTATATAAATATAGCCAGCTTTTTAAATTTAATGAAATAATGGTGTGCGTTTATGAAAGAGAGAGAAAAAACCATCAATAGAAAACAGAGAAACAAGCATTCAAGACCAAACGTATCTATGATGAGTTATGACTTAAATGCTAAAGGTGCATCTAAACATGACCTAGACCCAATGAACTACTCGGCGGCGTGACGTCATACACCGTAAAACCTCGTCACGGCGGCTACGAACTCTGTCGACCAAACTAAAAATCTCCCGGAGTGCTGGACGACAAAAGCAGCCTCTGCTCCACATAAGCGCTTGTGAAAATAGCGGAGTTCAGCCAAATCACGAGGTAAATGCTAATTAGCAGCATTCCCAGCCACTGGCGCCCCAACTTTTCCTTTCTTAAATCAGTCGAGCTCCAGAAAACCGAACCGTGGCGTGCAGTAGTTTGAGCAAAGAGCTGACTCACTAATCTCAGCCAGCACAAAAAACGAAACGCGGAGACTGTCAAATAACAACGCGCGTTTACTTTCAATAGAACGCGCCCGCGAACGATACATTGTTGCTTTTAGCGGCTCGCTTTAGAACTGTTACAGTCCGACCCGCTACAACGTAACACAAGCATTCCAGTGGAACTCCATTCACACGTTACAATCGAACAGTTCTGCCAGCTAAAGTTAAAATACCACTTAATATCGTTGGACTTGCCTTGCTCGCCTAGTCGAATGGAGGCTCGTAGGCTAAAGCTAGCCAGGCAAATAAGAGTGGGGGAGCTGGCTAAACTTAATCGCTCAAATGCGAGCAGCGCGGGCGAATCAAGTAAATCAGCGACACGATTTAAATGTTAAAACAATAACAGCCGTGCATCCGCTTCAAGGTCGCTCAAAGCGATTTGTTTACACAACGACAACAGGCAAAACACAACTCTCGAACTCTGCAAAGTGGCCAGGCTGAAATAGCGAGTGTAGCTGGTTTAGCAAGCTAATGCAGGATACCGCCGCCGCCGCGGAACTGTGATTGGATCCTGCAGCGAGTGTGTAAAAATCGCGTTACAAAGCCACCCCAAACCGCCATTCACCGGCAAACAATCAACATTCGCAACCATGTCGGACTTACAGTGTTTTGTTTCCTCCTAAATCCTGTACGTTGTGTCCAGCTCTGACCTTCGGGTTGGTGAAACAGCATTATAGTTAACTGCCGCCGCCATGTTCCTGCTGCCTTATGCCTAACGATGGCTGGCTGCTTGTTTATCTCGCCAGCAAAACCTCCCCCACATACTATGGGCACCAGTATCTACTCGTTTACTCTAGCCTGCATAGCAACCTTGCAGTGAGCAACGGGGCAAAATGATGATACAGCAAACGTAAGGACACGGCTAACCCGTTGGATTGGATTTTCCGTGTCTTTGTGGGGTTTTTTTTAAACTGCGAGATGTTTCATAATATTACGGGAGGGAATCAAAACAGTGTTGAAAAGCCAGTTTACAAAAGCTTTCGCCTTTTAAGTGGTGCTGTGGGAGAAAAAGTGTGCCAGAGCGGTCAGGTTACGAGCCGGTGTTTTTGTTATTCCAAACCCAAAGCAATCTGTACTCTATTATCAACGTCATAACAGCTTAATTAAAAATCACATTAGATGACCCACATGAAACCGCTTTCCAGACCTCCACACTTCACACCCTGCGTGCTCTGGTTTACTTAAGGACTCTTAATATACATTTAATCTGCGTTTGTTAGCAAATAAAAACTTTTTAACAAAACACCAAAGTAACTCCAAAACCCTTTCGGCCAAGAAAAGGCCTTGACAATATAAGAGAAAATTCAAGCGCGTTGGGAGAATAACAAATAGTCCATTTAAACCCAGTTTTATCCATTATTAGTATCTTCTAGACATTGAAATGATTGTTTTAAATGCCTCAAGTCTTTCTAGTATTAAATCCACTGAAAAGCAATCAATTCATGTTGACCTCGTCACATCGCTGAAAAAAAAATAAATATAGCTACATAATAAAACATAAAGCAATGTATGTATAAGACATACTTCCTCGAGTATGAATCCACAGCTCTAGCCGTCGTTTAAAGGTAATGCACATTTAGGTCACTACATCTTTGAAATACAATGGGACGAAGCCCTGTAAGGGGATTTCAATAGTCCAGCACTCCACCGTGTATCATAAGCACACCGAGTTATCAAATACACAAACATTTCTTACTTTCCTCCTAGAACACAAGCCTCGAATGGCCACGAGCTCAGTGACTGTTTGATCGGGCAGAAAGCCAAAGCTTACCGTGATTACTCAGCACAGCAATAAACCCCAAATGTGTCAGGTATCCGATCAAAATCCACAAGGCGACAGGTTGATTTTCTATATAAAAATATTTCCATGTGAGCGCCAGCCAGCGAGCGAGACGAAGTATGGACGAATCGAAACGAATCCTACAGTTGCAACCCGTGTCGATCAAAGGTCCACAGCGAATGTAACTTCTCTCAAAGGAAAATCTGCAAACACTGACTTATGCAATATTCGCTGTTCACACTCTTTCAGATTGGCACGCGATCGACAACAATTGTGAAACAGCCGGGGTTGTCGCAACGAAACGTCCCGAAAGAGACTGTGCTATCAGTTCAGGGAAGCATTAATAGAAGTGTTATTTTGGTTTCATATTTTAAACTCCAGCTAATAAAAACAAAACCCACAACAAACGCGCAGAATGATTTGCGAAACCAATAAATATCAGCGCGCTTAAGATTTAGAAAAATCTTGGCAGACAGCGCCACTACACGGTCAAACCATTTTAAGATAAATGACCTCTTGAAGCTAAATTAAATTAATCAAGTTCAGTGTGCTTTTTAAACTGCATTTCATTTGGGAGTTACGTATAAGTTATTAAATATATATTTATAAATATTTTTGTAATATTAGGTTTAAAAACAACACTTTCCATTTCATTCCTCTTTGCCGTAGATACTCGAACAACTGTTGCTATGGTTACTGTTCACGAATGTTATTTAGCGCTTTCTGACCAACTCGGATTTGAAATTTACTGAAAGGCTGTTTGAAAACTTGACTTTGCTTTGAGCAGTTTAAACCATGAACTGGCTTGTCACAAATTTATACAAAAAATAAAACAAGAAAATGTTTTGACCGTTGTTTTAAAAAACAAATATAGAATATAGTGAAATGGTGACGACATACTGTGAAAACAGCATTTTAATTAATGTATTCTCTGCTTGCCTTTCTCATTGTACTTGGGTAAAAGAAAAGTGAGATAACAATGCTTTTTTTAATTGAACTTCATTCTCTATGTACTATTGATGTACTGATATCTGAGAACTTTTCCGTAGGTCTTGACTTCAGTCTCACACCCTCACTGGAATGACACTTATGATTTGACATTTTCATGTGTTATCAACACGGAACAGCAAAGTCGGATTTGCCAAGTTCAAGAATAAAAGGTACCGTCAAATCAAAAGCACACAGCTTTTTGTTCATCATCCTTAGCTAACTTAACAAAATTTGGGAAGCATTACACTTTTTGCATATCTTGACCAATTACGTAGCACTGCAACAAATGGAATTCATAAAAAAAAAAGGCATCAAATGAATATTTTTGCTTGTGATCTTTTTTTCTAATGAAAAAAAAAGTGACAATGTGTTTATACTATAACACAAATGAAGAGACATTAGACGTGGTTCTAAATGCATAGGATAGAATCAACAAAAACTGTGAGCCTGCAGAGAACTTTAAATACAACCCTGATTTCAAACTCAAGTTAAAATACTGAAATATTCCTCACTGATCTGTCAAAATGATGTATGGTTAGGCACTTGTAAAAAATAAGTTACATTTTCCCCACAGCTTTCATGTTTTCTTTGTAGGTATGGCTGAATCATAGATTTGGGATTGCAGCATTAAGCAAATAAAGCAAAGAGCATACGGACCATTAGAATAAGGAAACAAATGTAAAAGGGGGAATAAAAAAAAAAAAAACCTCAAATCTCCCAAAGCCACTTTTCCTTAAGCCCTTCTTGCAAAGAGACATACTAGTTGAATGGCTTCATGAAATACAGCATTCAGCATCCTACAGGATCAAGGAGCAGGATGAGGAAGTTGCCATATTGCAAGGTTGTTGTTTTTTTTTCCAGATAAACAAGAGGGAAAAGGAGCTACAGATAAACTGCGGGACAGATAGGAGGGAGAGGAATGATCAGGCTGATTTCAGCCAGGGCAGAAGATGGGACCAAGAGCAGTTTATGATGACTTCTCCTTCCTCGCTCTTGGAGAATCTGCTCCACTGGCACCAACAGATCCGTTCACACCATTGGCTGTGAAAATACAAACGAGAAGATGCTTGACGTAAGTGATTTTGTAGTCTAGATACCTGAAGGATTGGGATAATTTTTTGGTTTGTTTTAATGTTTTTGAAAAAAAAGTCTCTTATACTCACCAAGGCCGCATTTATTTGATTAAGATTACAGAAAAAAAATAAAATACAAATTCAGAAATAATTACAATTGAAAAGAGCTTATTCCTGTTTTAATATATTTAAAAATGTCATTTATTTTTGGAGTGGCAAAGTTGAATTTATTACTGTTTTTATTGTATTTGTACTCATTGTTAAAGCATCGTAAAGATATGCAACTTTCATTTTTTCCTAAAATAAGTTTCTTTTGTTGACCACAGAAGATAATTTGCAGAATGTTGGTAACATAAGAGTTGACTTTGTATGTATGTATGTATAAAAAAATTATATACATACATACACACACACACACAGTACTGTGCAAAAGTCTTAGGCCACTAGTATTTTCACCAACAAAAAATGGTTTTAAGTCGGTTATTTCTATCTTTTGTGGTCAGTTGAAAATATCAGGTTACATTTCCAAACATTATAAAAAAACTCCCTTTAAAGCTACAGTACTGTTCAAAGATACACATATACATACACTATACACACACACACACAGGAAGTCAATGGCTACTATCAACTGTTTGGTTACCAAAATTCCTCGAAATCTCTCAAAATATATTGCATTCACTAGCTGAAAGTAATTCATACAGGCTTGGAACAATTTGTCGGTAAGTAATTATGCTTACAGATTTTGCTTAATAAAAGCAATATGCTTTAAAAACAACTATATTTACAAAACTGTACATCCCTTAAGTATTTTATTGCTTAAATGTAAATTATAGATGTGCTTTATAGTGTTGTTAAAGGGACAGTTCATCCAAAAATGAAAATTCTGTAATTAATTTCTCACCATCTTGTCATTCAAACCTTAAGTCTTACGAGACTTAAGTCCTCGTAAACACAAATTAAGGTATTTTTGATGTAATATAAGAGCTTTCAGACCCTCCATTGACAGCAACACAACTTGTTCAAGGCCCAGAAATGTAGTAAGGACATTGTTAAAATAGTCCATTGGACGTCAGATAACCAAAAGTCTTACAGGTTTGGAACAACATAAGGGTGAGTAATTACTGGCAGAATTTTAATTTTTGGGTAAATTAACCCTTAAATTGCAATAAGTTGCAAAAGAACACAGTACAATACTTGCACTTACACTCAAAACAAGCACATCTCTCAGACAGCATACAACCCAGAACTCAGTTTTCTGTATTGCCTTTCTGTGCTTTGATAGTCAAATACACGCAAAATTGTAAAAGTGCCATTTTGGTGAGTATTCATGTAAAAGCTTATGTCTTATGTGAATGTAAACAGTTGGGAGAAAATCAGAAGCATGTCAGTATATTGGGAAAATAAAGTGGCAGCAGCCTCTGAAATGACTCATACCATCAGTCATATCACCCACCCCTAACTGGAACATTAGAATAGCAAGTGGCATTTTAATAAATGTGTAAACTGATCTTAAGTGGGCAATACTGACCTTTCTTTGATTTGTTCTTAGAAGAGGATGATTTCTTCTTTAAGGTCTGAGTCTGTGCGTGTTCTCTCCATCGTCGCAGCTGGAAGTTGATAAATTTCCACATCATAAAAGCCTGAGTGGTGCATATTGCAGCCAGGACAGTCACCCTGAGAGAAACAGAGTGCCATTACAAACAACTCAAACAATAATAAAGCAAAAGGTCATCGTTGCTTTTCCATCAAGGGGTGTTTAAATGAATTACGTCTATCAAAAAATGGCTCTCACTTTAAGTAGAAAAACTTTTATAATGTGATTATATATTACGCATATTATGAGTTCAGATTTTTTGACGGCTGACTGGAAATTTTGGGCCACTAGAGCAAATTTTTATATTTAATGCCAAGAGGTTTTTTTTGGCTACATCTCTCACTCCGCATTTTAATACTGAAAACCAAACACTTCAAAACTAAACCGTGCAAATCAGATTTGGACAGCATTGCACATACCACAAAACCGGCATGGTGCAAAGCATTTGAATTTTACATACACTTTACTACTTTAAAGCTCTACAGAAGCTCAAACATATCACAAGGCACATGGTTTATAAAAAGTTGCTAAAAATTGCTTGAAAAATGAAATCAAAACAGCAATTGCTGAAGAGCAGTCCAAAATGCTTTAAGACATTTGTATGATTGATCTTAATTCCTTCCTTTACTCTGCAATGATGAAGGTATGCAACAAGATGATTTTCACCCTGCTTACCGAACAACCAGGACATTAAAGCTTCCCTCTGTGAGGTTCAGACCCTGTTTCTCTGCTCCGGCCAGCCCAAAGCCCACAGTGAGAACAGACAGGGAAAGAGTCAACAACCGGCCCAGCACAAACAGAACAGCCCACACTGTAAACCTGTTAACATACACAAAATTCTTCATAATGATCATCCTTTCCTGAGTTTAAAACACAGAAATGTGCTAGTATTCAATCTATCCGTGCACAATAAAAAATATTGGAGGCGTTTATTAACTAGATGTGGGCTCTTGGTCCGTGTAAAGAACTGCACTCACCCAGACTGTCTGTCTTCGTTGCTGAAGTAAATGAGTCGGGATACATGGAAGAGGAGCTCAACAAAGTAATGCAGAACCAGCAACACCAGGCCCAGTCGGTTCAAACTGGAAAACACATCATTATTGGTTTAAACATGAGTGAAAATGCCTTATTAGTCTTTAAAAAGTGTAATTTCCTTTAAAAAGCATCATTATGCATCCTTTTGGAATTATTTCATCTGTAAATGACAGCCACATGAACTTTACACCATGTCCAAAAATGTATTTATGCTCACCAAGGCTGCATTTATTGGTAACACTTTACAATAAGGTTCATTAGTTAACTATATTAGTTAAACTAAGAATGAACAATACTTCTACAGCATGTATTAATATTAGTTCATGCAATTTCAACATTTACCAATGAATTATTTACTTAATTATTTATTTAATTACTCCCCCTCATGTCGTTTCCAAACCCATAAGACCTCCGTTCATCTTCAGAACATAAATTAAGATATTTTTGATGATATCAGAGAGCCATCTGACCCTCCCTAGACAGCAACACAACTGAAATGATCCCAGATCCAGAAACACAGCAAAAGCATCAGTAAAACAGTCCATGTGACATCAGTGGCTCAACTTCACTTTAGCGATGCTAGGAGATGCAATACTTTTTTGCACAAATAAAACAACAACCAAAAAAAAATCAGACGCAAGTCATAGGAGAAGAATGGTTGAGTATATGATGTTATTTTTGCGAAAAAAACAAAAAAACAAAGTATTCTTGTATTGTCGCAAGACTGAAGTTGAGCCACTGATGTCACATGGACTTTTTTACCAGGTTTATGGATCTGGGATCAATTTCAGTTGTATTGCTTTCTATGGAGGGTCACATGGCTCGCTGATATCATCAAAAATATCTTAATTTGTGTTCTGAAGATGAACAAAGTTCTTATGGGTTTGGAACAACATGAGGGTGAGTAATTAATGACAAAATTTACATTTTTGGGTGAACTAACCCTTTAAAGTTAGTTGAACTTGTTAACATTAGTTAATGCACTGTGAACTAACATGAACAAACAATGAACGATTATATTTTTATTAACTAACGTTAATAAATACTGTAATACTTATCATACCCGTTTATTTTATCAAAAATACAGTAAAAAGTAATAATGTGAAATGTCAATACAATTTTAATATATTTTAAAACAATTTTTGACTGATGGCAAAGGTGAAATTTCAGCACTCATTACTACAGTCTTGTTTCACATGATCCTTCAGAAATCAGTCTAATATGTTGATTTGGTTATTATCAATGTTGAAAACAGTTGAGACAAGTTGGCTACAATGAGACTTTTTCAGGATTTTGATGAATATTAAGTCTCATTTATTTGAAAATGAAATAGAAATGTTAAATAACGTTATAAATCTCTTTAGCACTTTTGATCAATTTAATGTGCTTAATTTGTTGAATATACTGTTCTGAACACATGTGGCCTCTAAATATTTCAGAGGAAGAGTATTTAGAGCAGGACTAAACATGTAATTTAAAATTTAAAAATAACATGCTTAATAAACATTGCTTACTTCAGAACATAGGCTCCTATGATGTGGACCAGGTAAAGACTGATATAAACAAGCTGACGTGGAATGTCCTCCTGAAAAACAAAACATTTGCTGAAACATCCAAATAAACACTATCCCCTAAAATGGTTCCATGTACTGTATGCACATCCAAAAATCCCCACAGCGATCGCCTATTGTCATGTCTTCACCAAATTTCCATTAAGTAAAGGTTTAGTAAGCCACTGGAAAGGGAAATCAGTCCAGTCACAATAGCAGGAAGAATGAATATAGTTTCAATGCATGTTGTGCATCCTCAAACACTGTGCTAGCTTACTTTCTTGGTCTTCTGGAAGTAGAGCTCTGGGATAGCATGAAGCCAGTAACCAAGCTGACAGATGTAGTAGAACTTCATCTGGAACCTAAAACAAGACAAGCAACAACTTTAGCATCTCCACGACTCATGGAAGTCAAACATCAATAATAATTGCATTTGCAAGCTGTGTGTTACATACAGTAGGTCTACAAAAATCAGAAGAGAGAATTAGAGGTAGACTAATGCAAGGTAAATTTGATCAGGAGTCTTGAGAAATCTTTTGAACGGTCTTCTCGACGTGAACCAGCCCGGCAGATCAGTTTACCAAAAGATGATGCATCTTATGAGTGCTCATGCAGCAGATCGGCAGATGTGACGCAAGATGGAATATGAACCTCCACCTTTTCATGGCCCACCCATCGCTTTCCATTCGTTAATCAACATATTCCATCATTTTAAATTTAAACATGCTACGCATTTAAATTCATCCGCACTTCCCAGCAGCTGTACTTACGGCATAAGGGTGTGCGGGTAACCGTCCCAAAGACTGACGGGATTGGACAGGAGGTTCTCCTTCAGATGAAGCAAAATAAGTCAAAGTTATAAACACCGACATGGACACAAGCTCATATTTATATGAAGCAGAGTAGCGATGCTCTTACAGAAACAAGAATGCTGGCTCCCCACAGGCAGGAGAAGAGGTAGAAGGCACTCAGCTGACCCGACTCATTGAACTTGCTGTGCTTGGTTTTGGAGAAGTGCATCTTCCTGTTGATTTTCTACAGTCGTGGATTCAAATAAATGGCGAAACAAATCAAAACATTTATTAGTATTAACAGTGTTGCACCAAAACACTATTAACATTTATGGACAAATGTTACTTGTTTTAGCTAAATTGTTGCAAGTTTATACAGCATACTTACATCGAGCACGTATTCTTGAATAATGGCGTGCATGATAATGGCAACTAACATGTAGAAGAAGACAGTGGCCATATCTTTCAGACCGTAATGGAAGTAATTCACTGCTGTTTCCTCTGGACCTCCTAAAAAACATGATATAAGCATAAAAATTATCATAATGCTGCCTTATTAATTGCATGATTGAACAATTAGTATGACCAAATATGGTAATTTCTTGATTTAATCAAGTATTAGACAGAACTGATTTGATTTACGGATGATGAATAACAGAACCAATGCACTTGATCTTACACCTCACTTTGGAAGTGAGCATTATTCTTACAAAATAAAAAGAGAGAACCATGATAAAACAAAAGGATGGTGTTGTTTTTATGTACATTATCTAGCTCATCCTACAAATAGCTACAGTAAGTGTCAGTGGCATCAATTATCAGTTCACTTCATTAGTAGAGCTGGTAGACAAAAACTTGTTAGAACAAAACATCCTGATAATCCTGAGGTGTTTAAATTAAAAAAAAAGAAGATAAAAAAATTACAAACAAAGAAAATAATCATACTCAAGCTATTCAAACAGACCAAAAGAAACTGGAGTGCATATGATAACAATCATTTTAAATCGCATACTTACCATTTGCTGGAATCGTTACATTGTATTGCACAGTTATGAACAAAACCGCTACCTTTGATGTAATCTACAGGGAAAGAAATATGAAAATGCAGTCAATACACAAATAAAACAATGTCAATGTCAAAAACTCTTGGCAGCCAGACTGTCACCATTCACTTGCATTGCATGTAAAATAAGGTTTAGAATGCAAATGAATGGTGTTAGAAAAAAAGACATGTAGATTTTTAAGCAACATGAGGGTGAGTAAATGACAGAGTTATAATTTTGTGTACATTTATATACTAATTATAATCTCTCAGATAGATATTTTATCAAGATACTATAATTTATAGATGAACATACAATCATTTACTTAAATAGGATTAGAAATACCCATTATGAGCAAAAAAAGTAGTGTAAACTCCATTTCCCATGATGCACCAGCACTTGCGTTGTTATTTAGCAAACTATCGTTCAAATCTAACGGTTGTGCAAACTCGCATTCCTAACGAGCTGAAAGTGTAAAATCATTAGGTTACAATCAGTAAAAGCATTTTGGTAGCAAGAACCGTGACCCTGCTGCCGCTGTGCACCGGTGACAGCGCTCAGTCATTCCTCGATTGCCACGTAACACTTCATTTGCGCGTAAAAGTATCAGTGCAGCGACAATGTTACGTAATCATCTTTACTAATCAATTCTGTTATTTCGTTCGACGCTCGTTTAGATCTAATGAATTCGCGCGGGGTTTTTTTTTTTAATTTCGCGGGTTTAAAAGTTCCTTTAATCGCTTCATGGTCAGTTCCTCTCTCGCTCTCATGCATCATGTCTGTGTGAATCAAAATTCCCAACTATCTGAATGCAATATAAGCAATCAGCGCAGTAAAACCTACTCTAAAAAATTCATTTACATGAATCATAAATATGCAAGAAGACTCAAAATGATGAACATTAAAGGTAAACCAAAAAGTAACACTTCTAACGTTATCTGCAGTTAAAGGAAGTGAAAGGGACGAGACTATCACAGAACACGAAAGATCCGTTAGATTTCTTATAGAAAAGCAAAAATATAAACACTTATCAGGCTGATTTGTCAGCTTTGACTCCAAACTGGTCTTAAATCTATAAGAGTGAATGAATTAATTCAAAAGTGGAGTCTTACCTCAAACATGAGACCCAGCAGAAACACCATAGCAACACAAGATACAATATCCGCATGGTTCTGGATCACAAACTCGTGGCTGAGCACCGGTGGGTTCTTGTTGCTCTTTTTTCGGATTCCCATCTTGGTGGATGTTGGGAGAACTTTTGGTGAGTGTGTGTGAGTGAGGAACACGTCTTCACTATTGTTATCTGGGAGGCACGTCAGTCTTAACGCCTACTTCTGTCTTTCTTCTTCCCTCCCCTTTTTCAATGTACAGTGACAAAAGATGCGGTAGCGCCATCCGCTGGACTGGAGAAAAGGCGCCGATTTATTCATTTTGAGGTCAAATGCCATTTTAAGTGAATAGTCAAATATTAATTAATTCAAACAAAAAGAAATGCATGTATATTTAATTACCATCGCCATTACTATCAAACAGTAAATAGGCCCATGTGATATACAGTACTGTGCAAGAGTCTTAGGCCACTATTTTCACCACTAAAACATGTTTTTAAGTGGGTTATTTCTATCTTTTGCAGTGCGATGAATATCAGTTTACATTTCCAAACATTATTTTTGTCATTAATTGTAATAATGCAGTGAGATTATTGTCTGCACAGCCAGTGCTCCACACAGAGATCTGATCTGATCATCATCCAGTCTGTCTGGAATCACATGAAGTAACAGAACAAA
>JAUMHE010000040.1:1189854-1265196 GCA_032359235.1 Enteromius mattozi | reverse complement strand
ATAAATATATATATATTTCTGTGATCAAAGCTGAATTTTCAGCATCGTTACTCCAGTCTTCAGAGTCACATGAACTTTCAGAAATCATTCTAATATGACAATTTATCAATGTTTTTGCTGCTTAATTTTTTTAAATACTTTGTGTTAAGTGACAGTAAAGTTTTCAAAAAATATTTCAATTTTGCATAAACGCTGTTCTTTTTAACCTTTTATTTAGCAAAGAATCCTGAAAAAGTATCACAGGTTCCAAAAAATATTACGCAGCGCAACTGTTTTCAACATTGATGACTATCAAATCAGCATATTAGAAAGATTTCACATTATATTTCAATAGAAACCTGTTATTTTAAATGGTAATATTAAATATTAAATGCCACCTTGATGAGCATAAGAGACTTCTTTAAAAAAAGTCTTTTTTTTAAAACAAGGTTTGTCAAGCCATTCTAAGTCTGCCCAAAATTAAAAAAAAAATAAAAAAAAATGAAATTTTAAATTTTAATTGCATTCTAAATTCTATTCTGGATGATGCACAACCTTGTACCAAACGCAGATATACATTAAAAAAAAGTCCCCATGCAGTCCCATGCACACGCATCATCATCGGAGCAGATCAATTAAAAGGATTGTGGGCTGGTTTTGAGGGGGGTGGAGGGAAGAAGCTTTTGTAAAATGGATGTCCTCCAAGAAAGCCAGGCAGAGTGCGTTTAAAGCGTGAATAATTTATCCCGAAACTCTATCACGCTGTTGTATCGGTTTCCATCATAAAACCTGGCAACGGGAGAGGGAAAATACATCAGCATCTGTGTGACAAGCCTCCGGTAAAGAGGAGAAGGCTTTTTAGGTAGCGGTGGCACAGCGAAAAAACTTCTAATAAATTAATTCAGCGTCAAGGCTGAGGGACACTGAGGAATGACAGCATATGGCGAGGACCCGCGTGTCACCTCTGGCTGCACGGGGAGCAGACAGCACATGTTCCCGTACTGCCACACACACACACACACACACACACACTGTCTGGGCTTCTGGCCTCTGCTTTTTTTGCCAGCAAGGCGAAGAATGGAAGAAAAGCAGGAGAAAGACAGTGTGAGGAGTCTGGCACACTCTCCCAGCATTACATAGCCTCCAGCGACAATTTTAAAACATCATTTCAGATTTGGGAGTGAATCTACTATGAAGCAACGTCTCAGCCCATAATGTGTGTTACAGGCTCTGATTGCTTATCAAAGGCAAACGCCGAGCGCGTAGGAGTTTCTCATCACTACCGAGTGAGACCGGGCCTCCTTTTTTGAAATATGAGAGCGTATGAGAGAGACATGGCCTAGACAGAGAAACAAGGGAATGTGTAGAATGGCTAGAAAATGATTGAGAAAAAAAAACAACAAATACAAAGCAAAAACATTTTAGTTTTCTTTTCTACCAGTGGCTATACATTCTTAACAAAAAGTGGACCACCCCTCGGGCGAAAGGGTAATGTGTTATGACAGTAGAGTTGGGGGGGCGGGGGGGGAGATGCTGAAAGATTTTGTTTCCTGTTCCTGTACTCCTGATTTTATGCTAATGAATCTCAGATGCTGGCTGTTGTGTAAACACTAGCTCACGGTGTTTTGAGAGCAAGGTGAATTTGATATTTAATCAGCGAATTCATCATCTGCCAAAATACATCTTTGCGCTTTGGTTCAGTTCAAGTGCAAAACCAACTAAATGCTGAAAAATGTTTTAAAAGTGTTTGTTGTAGAAATCACAGATTCATGCAATATTCCCATGCATCATAAAACACTTAGTCTTTATATTTCACCCCCAAATTTTTTTTGCACGTGCAGCACAAAAGAAGACCATTGGGACACTGGTCTGGATTCATAAATAAGACCTTTATTCCGATTGGCCAAGCACAAAGTTGAATTAGAATTACAGGATGTGAATTTTACTGCATTATAATTCATACAGGTTCTTTCACCCTGGTCCATAAATGTGCTAGATATAAATAAGTATATATAAAATAAGTACAAACTTTAGGTAATAGTTCGTAAGACCTAAGTTTAAGACTGTATAAACTAAAAAAAGTCTTTATTCTTTATTTAGTCAAAATTTGTGCATATATATATATATATATATATATATATATATATACACACACACACACACACACACACTGAAACACACATATTGTACTTAATGCAATACAGTTCCATGTTAAAATGATACATTTGGTTAATTTTAAAATCCTTAAACTCACATTCAAATAGCAATTCTGCATTTGCATTTCTGTCCCTAAAAAAAAATCTTGTGGCTTTGGGATGAAGGTAAATGCTTGATGACAGAATTTTATTTTTTGGTTGGTGAATCATCCCTTTAATTACTACACTGTTTAGCCGAGCTGTGTGCAGGATGATGTGACTCAGAAAACTAAATCATACATGATTTACATTCTTTTCATTCAGCAGCCTTGAACACGCTTAAAATCAGAGGGCTGCATTTACATTTGTGTATGTTTCCAAACTACGCAAAAATTACAGAGTATGTATGGCCTACATGACTTCTGCATGCCAATGTTTGCCTTTTTGCCTCCAGACACTCTCTCGAGGGCTTGTTGGGGGGGGGGGGGGGGTAGGGGGGGTTATAACGTTAAGACTTCCATCTGTTGGTGGCTAATTGTGTCTGAGTTCAGTCTGTAGCCATAATCACAGCACCATCATTTCCATCTGCTGAGAGACCCAACTCAGCTACCGCATGCTCGCCGTCGAGCTTTAAAGTCGACTGCCAAAGGCCGAGCCTCCCAAAGGAAGGTGCGATTTTCTTCAGAGTGAATGTCTTGTTTCAGCTCCAAAATTAAAAATACCAGATTGTTAGATCGTTTCTCCTGTGGCTCGAGAATCTGAAGGACGGTGGAGGAAATCTAGCATAATTATGGCTGAGCCTTAAAGAATTCAGCCGGTCGAGGACTGGATTCATGTAATGGGCTCAAGACAGGAACAAAGATAACCTGTGCAGCTCAACCCCAGTTAAGTCTTTATGGGTGGACCCATGTGTTAATGGGAAGTTTTTATAGGCTTTCATCGACTCCCATTCAACATTTTTTACATTGCGTATATTATAAATGACAGCTGCCTCAAACTGTTTTGACCCTACAGTGGTACTGCTGACAGTAATGGATATTTTGTTGCGTTTTAGCCAAACTGACATAAAGCAGCAACTGCTGTAGGGAGGACCGGGGCTAGTTGTCACAAGAGGAGGGCTATATCTCAGTAAGGTTTTGAGAAAGAGTTCAGTTAGACAAATATATTTCTTAAAGCAATGGCTATGTACTGTTTATTAGCAATAAAAACCTGAAATCAACATTTACCTACATTTTTTATCTTTTGGGGTATTAAAGGAAGACATAAAAAAGACTAATAGGCCTATTTAGCAAAAGATTGACCTGTAATCTTAGAACTTTTTTTTTTTTTTAAATATCAAGTCAGTTGTCATGTTTTGTATAGGCATAATTTCATACTTTCTCATGAAATTCAAAAATAATAATACAAAATACACATTATTTACACTGTTGAGGGGTAATTTTGCTACCTGGTCTCATGGCATAAACATACCTTGGTGCACTCTTTATCGAGACACAAAATATGTACCAACAAGTACATTTCACTGCAGTTTCCAAAATAAATTAACATTAAAATCAGTAAAACTCAAATTTACAGAGTTTGGATTAATAAAGCGCGATTTTTATACAATTGTTGAATAATATGTTATAACTTTGTTATATGCTTTTGAATGGTTGCATCACACATAGTCAACTTCATATCTATGGGTTTTCATAGACAGTAGGTTTATTCCAGACTGTCCTCCAACCAATACACCCGTATACAGTAAGTTGTCTGTCCAAATCCAACTGTGCCCCTATCGGCAACAGAACATTTTCATATACATGGATATACATTCATATACATATACATCTGGATCATAATTCAGGTTTTGTCTGGCTCAGTTGGTAGCGCATTGCGTTATATATGATGGTATATAATCAT
The DNA here is from genome assembly GCA_032359235.1 of Enteromius mattozi. Classification (NCBI taxonomy): domain Eukaryota; kingdom Metazoa; phylum Chordata; class Actinopteri; order Cypriniformes; family Cyprinidae; genus Enteromius; species Enteromius mattozi. Next base: position 1,261,180 of record JAUMHE010000040.1, on the reverse strand, counting down.
GTGACCATGCGATCATGGGTCACCCGCAGATATAGCGTTATATGTATAATGTTATAAATCATGATTTTGCACTATTTCTGTAAGCAGAAGGTTTAGGGGTGGGTTAGGTGTGGTCAAAATAAATAAAATTTCTGGTGTAAAAAGTCCACACATTGCATTCAAATAAACACACATTTTGAATGGTAATGACAGGTTGTAATTTTCCTTTGTGACAACCAACATCAACTTGTGTTCAGTTAACTTTATTTTTTTCTTCATGGAAAATGACAATAAAAACAGCATTTTGTGCCCATGATCGACAAAGCGTCTATAAAAATTCATTAAAAAATAAAATAATTTAAAGTGTCACATCTAGCCTGAGTAAACCAATGCCTAAATTTACCTCAGAAGTGTCCTAATTACTTGTCACAGACCCTTGGGGGGAAAAAGCCCAAAATGCACATCTGACACTATGTTGTCTTGAAAAGAAAAGCTGAAGACACTTCTTCACTCACCTGCTCTATATAACTCAGATTCTAACGGAGTGTCCATTTCCTTTGCATCTATAAATAGAGAACTTCAGTGTTTCCTTTGTAGAGGTGCACACAGATCATATTTGCCTTGTTAAGGAGGTGCTAATCTGCCGCTGGCTAACATTCCCTCAAACAATACATGTTACAGTGAGAAAAAAATACAGCCAGCAAAATTAGATCAGGACTGCACCTATTAGACGTAGCAGCACTGCAGCTGTGTACACTATGTTGGTTAGAGTTATGTTTCACGAAGTGAAGAAATGAACAGCATTATTCTCTCAGGTCTGCACGATCGCTGAAAATGATATCGCATATGACATAGTAGTTTATTTTTTTAAATGTTGCATTAGTATAACCTTTTAATTTATTATTTTTAGTCAAACTATCCATTTAAAATAGAAACCAGTTCTTCTGTATTGTAATGTTTCACAATATTACTGTTTTATTATCAAGTAAAGTCAGAATCACCAAAAAAAAAAAAAAAGTAATTATTCCAAACGGTACTATAAATAGAGTCATCTAAGAAAGTGTTACCAAAAAATACACACTTATTATGGGTGAATCTATACTGCATGAAAAACCCCAATATACATGGATCAAAGTGATACGTGCTTCTTTTTACCTCTTTCTGGCACATTTTACCCCATTACATGACTCACGGCTCTCTCATCGGTGTAGACCACCTGTACAGGTGACTCAGCTCTGGCCTCACCTTTACCTGTATCAAAAGAGCAAAACCCATGTAAACCAGAGCACTTCCTCAGGCCTTAAACAACCTGCCTGAGATACCGCTAACAGATCGGGCTTCCTTCCGAAACACCTACCTCCACCCAGTAAAAAGTCCTAGTCTGGTGCCAACAACATAAAGAAGATGAGACAACTAATATTGTCTTGGCTACCTTTGCATAGCCTGCAGTCACAAGTCTATTGTTGCCGTGCTCTTTTGAAGCCTGGGAAAAATATCAAAGTGTTACGGCTTGACAGAGCTTTGAACACTTAGGTACTGGCCCAATGACAAAAAAAACCTTAGACAACAGAGAGAAAGAGCGAGGGAGAGGAGAGCAAGAGACATTTCTTTTCCCTCCAGTCCTTTATTTCCCCACGTCACACTGGCCCACAGCATTTCTCCAGTTTCAAGCCCTGACTTGATTGTTTCAGGGTTATGTGAATGGCCTGCTCTTAGCAGAGAGACGCTGGCTCGGCAGCCTCAGGTAAGGCTCTCCTGCTACATGACAGCTTGACAAGTGATCTTCCATTTACTCTCTCTCAGGAAGTGAGGACCAGAGTAGCGCACAAGTTCTGGCACATTAAGACTGGACTCTCTCCTTTCTCTTTTCTCAGGCTTCCCGCCTTCTCTCCCTCCATACAGTGTGTCTGTCACCCGGACCCCCATATTCTTTTTCCCCCCTCTCTCATGGTCTCTCACACACATCCTTATGGGGAATTTCAATTTTTTTTGTTGTTGTCAGATGACCGTGTCTCTCATTCTGCAGCACAAAGAAACAGGGGAATGCCAAATACTTCCAATCATGCCATTTCCACATGGAATGAGCCTGTCAAATTGGTATCTTCCATCTGACAAGCTGACAAGCAATGAGAGGAAGAGAGAAAAAGTGAGCGAGGGAGAGAAAGAGGAAATGAAGAAATTGGATCACATGAGAATATGCTGTCTAACTCCTCGATGTGCTATTTAAAGGAAGAGTTCACTCAATGAATATTCCGTCATCATTTACTCACCTTCATGTCACTCCATACCTGAATGACTTAGTTCTGTGGAACACAAAATACAAAATGTTAACAAATACTAGTTGCTGTTTTCCTTAAAATTACAATGGATGTCCCCATCTTTTTTTAAAAAAAAGATGCAAAACTCCTAAAATTATCAGAAATCACCATTGTCCACAATAGTCTTACAATAATTTGGTAAACACATTTGGCATTTTTATTTACAGAATTTTTTTGACTACTACTGTAATTAAATTAAAATAGTGAGTTGAACTCAAGAACTGGATTAGTCTTATTTGTGAATAAATCATTCAGTCTATTTTGAGAACCTGATCAATTGATTTATTGAAAAGATTCCCCTCAGAAGAACAAATCAAACATTGCTACATAATTTCCTCCTCCATTAATCTTTTAACTAGCGACTGGATTACTGAATCGTGTGAACTAAATTGGACTTAACAAATAAAACTATAATATTGTGTCAGAAGACTTGCGTCCATGAATCATATGAGCCACTTTATGATGACTTTATGGTGAAGCTTGAAGCTTGAACATGTCAGTGAATTGAGATTGAGTCTTCAAAATGTCTTGTTTTGTGTGTAATGGAAGAAAGTCATATGGGTTTGGACTAAAATGATTGAGTAAATGACAGCATTTCTTTTTTTTTTCTTTTTTTTTTTGCTGTAATCTAATCCTTTAATAGTGTTGGCCAGAGTCAACATTGAGTACAAGGAATGACTTATTCCTTTCTCAATAAATAAATGAATAAATAAACGGTAGATGGAAAAATACAAAATGCTGACAAAATAAGTATTTTAAAACATCACTGTCAGGAGTCGTTAAACTCTGTTTAATCTCTCATGGCTTCTGACAGGTTTTTGCAAGTATTTTAGCAGTCAGCTTTTATTTAAGCATGAACTCATGGATTTGCTGTTACATCAGACATTCTTTGAGGTTTGAGTAATTGTATTGACTGGATGTGCAATCTCTTTCACAGAATTAAGTAGCAAACTGTGAAATGACTGATTCACTCAATAAACAAGATATGAAATGATGATACATCATCTGAAAAGCATTTAGCGATCCATATTCTCTATAAAAGGCTGAGAAGAGGTTGAGAACTTGGAGGAGTTGTTTAAAGAGCATTATTTTGCTACAGCAGGGGTTCCCTCTGTAATATTGGAGCTTGATTATGTTTGGCAGTGTTCCATCTTCCTTACAGTGAGCCAAACAATATCAGCGGATACGTAAACTATGCTTTATATGAACATTTCAAGGGGAATTCCACCCAAATATTACCTTCTGGCAAGTCCAAAAGCTGTCTGTCTGTTGTTTGGGTAAAACGGCCCCTTTTGTTGTTCATTTTCTTGACATTTACAGACGTCCTTTTGTATATGAGCGTGTTTCGCCAGTTAGACTAATGTTCCCATAAATCTCCAGTCGGTTCAAAACACAGGGTACAATATAACGCATGAGAATATAAACCTACGCTTGGCGTAGGTTGTATTTAACGCTCTCTATCAGAGTCAAAATAATCACGCCACATGGTTTGGTACCCCACTGTTTTAAAAGTCTAATAACAAACACAGTGTTTTACACCCTGGCAACGAATCAAACACGTCTATATTAAAAACACCCCGAAAACCACATCCAGTAATTATATGAAAATGCGTGGCTCCTCCGTGACCTGGAAATGTCGAATTTTTACCTTGTAATCCAAGTTATGGCTTTTGACACGTAATGGAGGGGCTCTAACTTTCCAATCAGTTTTAGAGTAAAGTGGGTTTTTGGTCTCTCTTCCTCACCTCTCTTTTCTAAAGAGCCTGAAATCTCATAAAGCCATATGAAGTGCTGAAGGTGATGTAATGTGCTCTTAACATCGGCAAGAGGGGCGGACTGGTGATTTACTGAGCGGAGAGGGAAGACATGACAGAGACTAATTGCTCTCATTTATCACGTTTGTGCGCATATTCACAGCGTAAACTAATTGAAATCCTCTTACCTGACAGGCAGCCAGGCGGTGTGGAGGAGTGTTGGAGCATGGGTGGATAAAGGATGGAGGAAGAGAGAAAGTGAAGGTCCAGACAGGAAATGAAGCTTTAACTCCAAATAAACCATGTCTTTGTCTAGACAAATCTCCCTGAGAATGGTAATGCTCTCTGAAAATGTGTTAATGTCATGTAAAGTCTTTCAGTGGAGGCAGACTCATGGCCAAAGCCCAGCACAAATGTGGCTCGTGAAGAAAGGCTCTTTTCCGGCATAAAACACCAAATCAAATTATTCAGGCTTGCAACAGCTGCCACTGCCGTCTGAGGGAGGCACGTTTGTACTCTAAAACCCCAGTGTGACAGGAACCATTAAAAAGCCTTAACCAGAGGAACAGAGACATCAACATAGCCACAGACAACCTCATGATGTGCACTAAATCCTCATCAATTGTATTTAAAGGCGAAGCTTGTGTTTTTTTAGCAACATAAACCAAAAATACTGAGGGCTAGATTTGTGTGCAGTATTTGTTTTACATAAAACCTTCTTTTTAATCCCTAATCACAAAGCAGTGAGTGGCACTAATATTGCTTTTTAAATAAATTAGATAAATACATAGTAAATTATATGTTAGTTATATACAACATATGTCAAACCTTTTGCTCTTTGTCTGGCACAATTGCCATAGCTATAAACAGTAAACAGAATTTCATTTCAAAGTGACGTGTGTTGATGATGAATTATAGTTAACTGATTTGCATAATTCCTTTCAAAACATTCAGCATACAAATGAGGCTATCATCAAGCACAGTTCATTACTACTATATTTCCTCCAGACTGTTTTCAAACAGGTTTCCTGAACCCCTCCCCTGTTTACCATTGGTTAAAGAAATAAAGGTTACACTTTATTTTGATAGTCCATTTAGACATTCTTCTAACTATAAGTAACTTTGTAACTACATGTCAACTGCATGTCAGCTAATTCTCATTAATTCACAACTACATGTCTACTAACTCTCAGAGTAAACTGTTAGGGTAGGTTTAGGGTTAGTAGAATACGTTGACATATACTTGCAAAGTTTCTGATAGTCAGTATGTAGTATGTTGTGTACTCATCAAAATAAAGTGTTAGAAGATATTAAGCAGACAGTCTACTAATACTCTAATTACTGCTAGTTGCAATGTAGTTGCAAACTTACTTACTGTTAGTCGAATATCGAAAGTGGACCATCGAAATAAAGTGTTACTGAAATAAATAGCCCCGCCTCAAATTCACACCGTTGGTCGAGCTGTTGCTATGCTAAGCTAGTCGAAATGCTTTCCTCCTGACTGTTTTCAAACAGGTTTCCTTAACACTCCCCTATAGACCCTTTGCTAAACTAAACCGACAGTCCCACCCCAAACTCACACCATTGTTTGAGCTGTTGCTATGCTGGGCTGGTCGAAATACTCAAACAGCAAAATGCCAAAGTGTTCTCATTTTTTTTTGTGTGGAAATGAATCAACATATACATTTTAAAAATTTTCTATGACAGAATTTTCTTTAGATAGATAAAGAAAAAAAACTAAGCGCGGACATAAGGCTATTATGAAGAGACTATCAAGCGACCCCTGAGCCAAGTGACCGTGATTTGGTAGTTTTCCACTGAGCTGTTTTTGGTCTACACCTCCTTCTGTTGTTGTAAAAAGGGGAAGAGAGGATCGGAAGGACCTTTTATGCCAGTTAAACACCAGTGCTTAAAGAAAAAGGTGCTGAGGAAAAGCGTAAAAATTTTAATCCCATTCCACCCTCTCCTTCATCCATCAAAAATGTCTTTTGTTTTCTGTCCAGGGCTGTAATTACCCAAAATCGGTAGGTGTATACAATAATGAAAGAGAGGGGAGGAGGACAAGTGCAGAAAAAAGAGAGAAAACGGAAGAAAAAAGGAGAAAAGAACTTGTGTTTTTCAGAAGCGGGGGGATTTACCCTCCCCGCGAAAAAATCCTCACACAAACAACGCTGTTCGGAGGGTAAATTAAAAGGATAGGTCATTTGTTTTGCCAAGCTCACAGTGCACGCCCGTGGCCCGGCGAGGCATTCAGGAGATGCAGGGGACAAATTCAAAAGTGATTGCCGTGTGAAAAGAAATCCTCCTGCCTTGAGAGTGCAGATCAAATTTCGAGGTCAGAGACAATTAGAGAGAGAGGATGGGACCTGGCCTCCGTTGTCATGGAGCCCGGCCCGCTGCAGCTCAACACGCACACACGCAGTCAGCCAGCCAAGAAGCCGCTAAGTCATCCATCGTACACGCACATAAAAAAACACAGACATTTGTGATCCACCCTCCCATGACCTCTCCTGCAGAGTTGAACAGGCCTCGGGCTATGAGGTGAATGTGTAATTCAAGGTGCAGATATTAATATATTCCCCCTTGACAAATATTATCTGTTGATCTGGCAAGTGTTAGTCGCTTCCTGAACATCACTTGTCATTAGTGTGGTACGCTCTGTGGTGAGAGACTGACTTTAGATGTTATCACGGGTTTAATCTTATTGGGTTACAGCAATTTTTTAAATGTAGTATTCCAGGAGACGAGACTGTATTCACAACGAGTCTTTCATTATCTTTCTTTTTTTTTTTTTTACACTCTCGCATTGTCAACACTACGTCTATGAGTCTGGATGATTAAAAAATCAGATAATGCTTCAATAAATATTTTATGTCTGCCAACCCCACACAACATGCACAAAACAAGGGTTATAATAGGGTTTTGATTACTTTACACAATATTTTATTTTATGCAAATACCAATGAGGCTGTGACTGTTTTGATAGGTTATGTCTTAAAGGTAAAATTAATAATCTTTTACTTCAAAAAAAAAAAAAAAAAAAAACAACTTACAAGAAAAGATTAGTACTTTTGAAAAGTTCAAAATCATGTTCATTCCTATAAGATGAAGACTCAATGATATCAATAGCTTAATAAAAATGTTTTATGCTACAGGAAGCAGGTCACCTCATGGAGGCCACCATTTTAAAGTTACATGACCAGGGTTTTAATTGAACTTTTCCACTCCCCAACCACTTTGGCTACTAAATGTTTAAGTTACTGGCCATTCATAACTTCTACTAACAAAAAACTTTTTTTTTTTTTTTTAATGAAATAAACCAACAGCTTGTACCAATAGATTTGCATCAACCTTTGCAAATCATTTGAACTTTGTGTCAGTACATCATAAATAGAACAAGGCATCAGTTTACTGTCAGGAATTGGTTGTGTTGCACTGCATCCAGTGTAGACAGCATCACTGATCATAATGGGTTCTATTGCATTTTGTTATTGCTACATTGCAAAAAAAAAACTTCTGCACCCGCCATGCCATTATTTGTCGAATATGTCAACACAGTCTCACGACCAATTCATACATATTCATACGATGTGGCAAAATCATGCTAATTCGTACAAATTCTGTAATTCGTACACGTTTTGTACGATTTGTCTAAACCCCAGTGACGGGTAGGTTTAGGGGTGGGGTTAGGTGTAGGTCATTCGTACAAATTCATACGAATTGGCAACTTGTAAAATACGGATGATTTAGCAAAAAGTGAGGTCGTACGAAAATTTGTTTAAGTAAGCTAGATATGCACAGATGCTGTGAAATTAGTCTGCATGTAATACATTATGATGACTCACAAGTTAGTATTTGCACTAAATCTGCACAGATTTGGCTTAAATTAACTTGCTCAAAAGGTTAATGAGTGAACAATTTACGGAAAGTAAACCACCAAATTGGATAGTGACTTGATGGCATTAACTGCCACAGCTGATTTCGAAGTTTACAGTACACAATTACGATAGAGTTGGGGGCGTGTCAGTCAGAAAATATGGCGGACGCAAGGGATGGTCTGATTTGATGATAAATGTGTTGAAAAAAAAATATTCTAATATACAATAAAACAGCAAAATTATTTAAAATATGTATTTTTTTTTTAGAAAAGGTAGGCCTACATCACCATCTTGCTCCAACAAATGTGAATGCAGCTGACATTGTAATTACGACATTCCAACCATAAATTTGGAATTTTGGAATAAATATATCATGGCCGTTTTTCTTCAATTCCATCTGTTACCGAAAAAAATGCTACCACTAGAAGTCAGTGTGACTACCACACTGGCCAGCTAAACAAATTGCAAATTTAGAGTGCAGTTTTTATCTAAATTTTATTAGACAGATATGGTGTCTACCATGATTAAATTCCATTAACAGACTGTTACAGTATGTTGCATTGGATGACGCCAAAAAACTACAATTCGGTCTGCCAAACACAGAGATAATCTAACTTCTATATTCTAGTGAGAGTGTTTCTTTTAAAAATGTAGAGTTTAAATAGCCAGTGAGGGTTCGTATAGGCCAAGGGACACTGAGAAATCCACAGAGACTTGCTGGCTACCCAGAGCCAAGGTGAGAGAGTGCTGCAGACAGTGTTTCTTTTGCAGAAGTGAGTTTGTGGTTTTAGGACACATTTACACAGACATGTAAGCGCTTACCTGTTAAGAGAGAAAGGGTGGACAGGAAGGGGAGAAGGTATGATGAGAAGGTCCTAGACAAATGTTTACAAGAATGAGTACAATGAGGTTTCAAACAGAGCAGTGCGAATAATTAAAGTGTATGTTGTTGTTACATGACTCGACGATCACTATTGATTGGAATTTCAAATAAGTTTTGCTACAGTGTTGTTCCGATATGATGATGTTGTTTATATGAAATAGAGACAATGTTACACAAATGCATAACTAATATTGTAAACAAGGACTAGGTTTCTGTCACTGCCAGCACATTTAAATCTCTGAATTTCAGAGACTATGAACTGAATAAATGTTTAGGAAACATGTCAGACACAGATGTGCAAAATGTCTTCTAGACTCAAAACATGAAATCAAAATAGACAACGTATTTTACGAGGTGACTAATTCGTACGAATTCGTACGATTTTGTACGATTTGCCTAAAATCCCAGTGACTCAGTTTTAGGGGCGGGGTTAGGTGTAGGTCATTCGTACAGATTCATACAAATTGGCAACTCGTAAGATACATACGATTTATCAAAAATAGTATGAATTCATATGAGTGAGGTCGTACGAATGTGTACAAATTAGCCGCCTCGTACATTATGGATGAACCGCCGCGAGATCGGGCTAAAGACCCAATTTTCCTTGTCTTATTGAAAACAATGTTTTGGTTCACATTATTTCAAACACACACACACACACACACACACAAACAAAAACCCTTTAACAGCCTGTCATACAGAGCACACCTTTTAAAATTTTAGTCAATTATGCATAATTTTTGTCAATGCTAATAATGATAATTATTTGTATTTTGAAGCCTTCAAGCATGCCTGTAGTATAAATCGAACAAATAAACCCACCAAGAAGCAGATGTTCCCTTTGCACAGTTGAGAGGGTATTCATTTCTACTTGTGAGCGCTGTTAATGCTTTAAGGTGATGGCTTGGTCAATGGAGAGATAGAGCGTATGAATTATTGAACAAGGGCAATGGATGGTCCCTGTGTTACCCATAGGGATTATAACGCTCATCCTGGACTCATTAGACAATAATGTACCCGTATTTTAACACTGGATATTTCTGTGAAATTAATAGATGCATATACCGTTACTAGTCAAACGATCTTCAAGATTGATATCGAACGTATTGACTTTTTTTATCTTTGTATAGCACTTGATTAGTTTGTGTCTTTTGTCGAATTGAAGCAGTTAGTGTTGGAGGCCTGAGTGATGTTAAGGAAGTCATTACTAACTTAAAGCCTTCTCACTAATTGTACTGAATTATAAAATACGTCTGGGCGCTCTCTAACCTGTCTGTGATTAAATATGCATGAGCGAGTCATTGTGTGCCCTTGTCCCAAGCGAACCCTGACCCGGCAGTGACTCTGCCAGCTTCCTGTGGCTTGAGGCTGGCTAAGTGGCGGGCAGGGGCCGCTGGCGCAGAATGCCATACTGTATGCGCTCTCTGTTGTAGGGCCTTAGGGATGGAGGGATGAAGGTGGGGGGAAAGGCTGTGGTTTCCTGCTCTCTGAATGCTTAGCTCCTGTCTGTACGCAGGTATACAAAGCCTTCCTTCAGCTCACCGGAGGAGCAGCGGTCAGATGAAAAGGACTCGCTGATGGCTAACAGATCTGTCCCCCAAGAATCCCTCCCCCACTTTCACAACACCGTGTTTGTTTACACTCTCCCAGAGCCTTTTTAGCATTTTCAGGCCTGGCCCGGGACTTGGCAGCACTCCATACTGCTGATTGCCATATTCCCAGACCAGAAATGTCACTTACCACTTTGCTTTCCTTCATCCGCCGGTTTAAAGCCTTTGTAATCCCCTGGCCGACGGGAGTCACAGAGGAAATCAAATATTTTTTCCTGTTCGAAAAGGCTGATTTGCTTTTTTTTTTCTTTGGCAAATGAAAAGTCGAAAAACAAAACAAAACAAAAAAAACAGTTTTGTCCAACATTAACATTCCTTCTGAAGTAAGAAAAAAGGAAGAAAGAATGTAGTGAAAATAAACTCATTGTGGGTACACTGACATCATAGTTGATTTTTAGTTTTTAGAGGTAAAGGATTGGTAAAAATATCTCATATTAAAATTCATTTTGAAAACAAGTTGTATAGCACATACAGTATTTACAGTGTTAAAAGAGTTATAGGAATATAGGCCTACAAAATGTGGGTTTCTTAGTGTTACATATATGCTTAAGTAAACATACATGATTAAAATATATTGCTTTTTATATTTCAATTCAGTCATGCAAACAGCCATAAAACATATACTACACACAACATGTTAGCCACACAAAACATCTTTTCAAAAGTTTACATACTGTACCTTATTTCTTAATTTTGTTGGTTTCCAGTCTTTTGTGACAGTTGTGTGTGCATTCTTCTATCACCCTGACCAAGAGCCAAAGATAGTTCTTAATATCATATGTGACCCTGGACCACAAAACCACAATCATAAGGGTACATTTTTCTAAATTGAGATTTATACATTGACCAAAAGCTAAATAAATAAGCTTTCCATTGATGTATCTTTTGTATATGACTTGACTGAGATAGATATATTTGAAAATCTGGAATCTGAGTGTGCAAAAAAATCCTAATATTGAGAAAAGTATTGTTGGCTATTGCTACAAATATACCTGTGTGACTTAAGACTGGTTTTGTAATCCAGGGTCACATATAGCCTAGTCATTGTGGAGAAGAACTCAAATGAGCAAAGCATGCTGGGAAACAAACAGGAACAAACATCTTTTAAGGAGACAACCCATGATATTAAGAAACAAGGGTTTGTAAACAGGGAAATTTTATTAATGCAAATTCCGTTATTATTATGCTTTGTGGAATATATGTAAACAACTTATCAGGGTGGTACTTTTTTGAGACCTGTTAATCAAAAAAAATAAAACATCATAAACAACATTTAAATTAACTCGTAAAAGTGCATAGGACATTGAAAACTATCATTGACCTTTTCAAGAACACATTACCTCAGAGTAAGTGTGGTGTATCTGTCATCTGTCTGTCAATGACATCAGTCCACATTCACCAGTATAAGAGTCAACACTGCTCTAACATCATTCAACAAACAGGCAGAAGAGAAAGAAAAGTACCTTCCCTCTTCACTGGAATCCAAGAAGAAAAGGAAGTGTTTTACGAATGTGAAGTTGACTTACTATAATGCTTTACTGTGGTACCCAATGAACTTGACACAATAGAAGAATCAGGCAGTAGGAGGAGATCAATTTTTATAGAGAGAGTAAAAGATCCATGATTCACTTCACACAGAGAGTATTTTAGCCTCTGAAGGCATTTTTCTGAAATCGCCCGTGGAGAGAGAGAGAGAGAAAGCGAGAGGGTGAGTGAGAGAGGAAAAATCCCATGACTTATCGAGGAAAAACAAGCCAAGGCGGGACACAATGCTGTTTTATTAACCGGACGACATAAAGTTTATTAAACTCACAGAGAGGTTGGATCGCGGGCCAGCCGAGAAAGGGCTTGGAGCGAATCCGAGCCATAACGGGAGAAAGTCTGACCAATTAACACCAGACCGGGAGGTCTGAGTGCGGCTCGCTGGCCAAATTAAGTCCCGGGAGATGCAGAAGCTCACATCTCAAAGCAGGGGAAGCCAGAGTCATCGGCTCTGCACTGCCAAAACGAGCCCTGAGCCGTCCATATAACTCACTGCCACTCACTGCTTGGTGGGCCTACAAAAGAGCACTGAGCATGCAGTTTGACCGCAAGTGCAGGTGGAGGTTGCGAATGGGAGAACGGAAAGCAAATGCAGAGCTCTCTCGCAAATATGACTAACAACTCCCAGCTTAATGACTGGGGCCAACCCTCTGCTGCTATAAAACCAGCACCGGCCCTTGTGATAGGCTGCGATGTTTACACAACGAAGGGTTTGGAGGACACGTCTCACAAGGCACTGCTTTGGTGTTGCACTGAAGAACATCCTCGTAGAATTGTTAATAAATCAAAGATACGTTCACTGAGCCAGTTGGAGAGACACTTTAACAAGGCCGATATCGTAAATTGCACATAACTCAAAAAATCTATATATATGATAGATTAATGGATTGGAGCCAAGATCCTCATAGACTGTAAACAGGAGTACAACGACAAGGCATCTGAACACTCGGTTTGGTGTAAAAATGGAATGACCTTTTCATGATACTTACTCTGTTCCAAACCTTGTAAGCTTCCTCTGTAGGCATCATGAGCTCCATTTCCATTTTTAGATTTTCACAAAACTTTCACAAATCTCAATACAATAACTATTGTGAAATGCCAACGTTTCTATGAACCAACGGTGAAATTTTTCCTCTCGCGAAAAGTAATGATGACTGATATACCTGATAATTGATTACCTTGGCATTAATGACATGGAAAGCCCCTTATAATTGAGAGTAGCCATGTATGAGGTGTTTACTGGCGATTATAGTGCATTAAAGAATGATAATGTGACATTTACGCCAGGTGACCTGTAAAATTTCCATTGCAGTTTTGGAAATTAGTTTTGTAAAATAATATAAATTGATGTGTTTACAGTTGGTGTATTTTCCAAGCGTCTCAATTTGTACAATTTGAAGGGTAATGGAAACCCAGCTATAGTCACAAACTATAGCTATAGAAACAAACATTTGCGCGATTGTTCTGTTTTTGCGGTTCATTTGGATAAGTGTAAACCCTGAACTCTAAACCTTGGTGCACACCAAACAAGAGGACCAAGACCAACCTTTTAATGGGTGTCAGGCCTTGCCCGCACTAATGCAGTTATTTTCCGCATTTGTTTCTATACGGTGTGGCCGGTCGTCCACACGCAAATGCTGCACCAGGTCACTGAAATCGAACATTTTGCCAGGGTGAGTATTTTTTAGCCCAATCTCACGGCAATTCATACATATTTTACGAGGTGGCTAATTCGTACTACGATTTTTGCTAAATTGTATGTATTTCACGAGTTACCAATTCGTTTGAATTTGTACAAATGACCTACACCTAACCCCACCCCTATACCCGTCACTGGGGTTTAGACAAAAAAGAGTGAGTTCGTACAAATTTGTACGAATTAGCATGAATTTTCCACCTTGTACGAATACGTACAAATTGGTCGTGAGACTGTGTTGGTATTTTCAAACACTCTGGTTGCAATGTTACTGTGTAGACAGTGAATCCGGAGTATTTGGCTTGTGACGTTGGAGCACGTGCTATCATCTCTGCGTAATGGAAACTTTTTCACACTTCTGATTGGCCAGTGTGGCTTTACGGTTGAGATTATATCGCCACCTGTTGGTTTGGCATGCTCTTGACAGTGCTTAAAAGCATGTGTTTTCATTTTCATGTGGACAGAGATTTTTTTTTTTTAAACTGAAAAAAAAAAAAAAAAACACTTAGAAAAATACCTGTGTACGTGTGGACATGGCCTCAGTCTTTTTCCAAAAGAACTATGGTGTGTTTATGCTGATATATGAACACAACACGGACCATAGACATCTAAACAAACCAAAAACTGCTCCGGGTGTGTGTTCACTGTGTGTGTGCGTGTTTGATCACTTCTCACTACTGTGTGTGTGCACTTGGATGGGTTAAATGCAGAGCACAAATTCCGAGTATGGGCCACCATACTTGGCCACATGTCACGTCCTTTCCTTTCCTTTCCTTCCAAAAACAGGATGTAATATCAAAAGTTGTGACTTTAAAAAGGGAAAATGCTCCAGCTTACCTGGTTCTTCTCATAACAATAACTATGTAAAGCAAACATTTCAAAACCAAACACTCCCACTTCTGTAATAAAACGTTAATTAACTTTACTCAAGAAGTGGCTGCTAATGAGACAAATACAGGTATCTTACCTGACACTAGTGTAAAAATGCCAAGTGTTTAACAATTTCTGCAATTTGGCTCTCCTTATTAATTATTTTATTTTATTATGAGATACCATCTATATTGAAAGATATGTGTGCAAATAGTAAGTCAGGTAGGTCAAAAAAGCCTAATTAGAAGCATTGAGATTGAGTTCAGTATCTTTCACCCTGGCGTCATATTCCTTTAATCAAGTTTTAATGAGAAATAAGAGCCAGTGAAAGTAATTGAGTGTACCTTAAAATCATTAAATCATATAAAAATCCCTGTATCTGTAACTATCTCACCTTGTTCACCTCCCATGAAGCAAACAAAACAAAAACATACAAACCAAAAGGCCCAGTATAAGCAGCAAGGCCTACAGCTGTAATGGCAGGTCATTTTCTCCCCAAGAGAATTTAAGTCTTTACTCTGAGCAGTAAATCGGCCTGTCTAAAACCCACCATGAAAAGAGGCAACAATAACTTCAAATATGTTTTTCTTCTCCCAAAGGCAAACATCATAATTAAAGACGATGGCAGTAAAATGACAGGCACCACTGACTTATGTAGTTTCATAATGTTACTGTTGGAGGAAAGAGGGAGGAATGTGGATTTCAAGTCCTTTATTAGAACACTCTCGCTCTCACTTGTCAGCAGTGTAAAGACGGAGTGAACTCCCTCAGCTTGAAACACATTAGCTACCGCATCTGTGGGGAACAAGGGCCTTTTAATAGACCCTCCGGTTGTAAAGTAGCTCATGCGGAACGTTTTTTTTATGTTTGATATGTAAGTAATACAATATTAGTTCACTTATGATGCACCAGGAGTGGCTCTTTCTGTGTGAATCTGCATGAAATCGGTGTCTGGGTTAGGGCAGTAAATTATTCTAGTGCCGTTTGTCAGGGTATTACTGGAATAGAAGTATAAAGTGATTTTTTTAAAAACAGTTTAAAGTTTTAAACAGGGGTAACTGAAACAGAGTATGTAATACATAACTTGTAAAGAATGTAATTATGTGAATAAAACAACAAAACTGAAGCTGAGTAAATTAGTTAGGAAACTATTATTATAGATAGATATGATTCTGAGATGAAAATGATTCTCTAGTTTTTTTTTTTTTGTAATATTATGTATATATATAAATGTCACTATTATTATTATAAAACCAAACAATTAAATGAACAAACAATGAAAATGCTTCTGTTATATTTCCGTATATATATATATATATATATATGTTAATATATGATGTTATATGTATATTTATTTCATTGGGTCTTTTGGACCCCATTGTATATCAAAGGGAACAAAACCCATTCTGTCCCAATGTGGTAAATGAGCCTCTGACAGTATTTTGGCTTTTAGTTGCTGAGTAGTGGGAAATGATTTTTTTCTTTTTTGCATTCCAAGGATAACAGCCCTATCTGCTCTTCCTGCCAGCCTTCAGGTCCCCTGGCATATCACTTAGATGCCATCTGAAAACATAATTGACTTCAATATTGAAGAACAGAACCGTGTAAAATAAGATTCCATGAATGCTTGATTCTTCTTGCAGCACTTGCAGGAACGCCTCTAGTCCTCTGCCAGTCTCTCGTTACATCTTCATTTTGGCCACCTCATAAAATCAGCCTCATAAATATTTTTCATGTGTTATATAAACCAACTCAACTCCCAACTGCAAGTGGCCGAGCGCTGGAGTGTTTTTTCGAAAAACACAGGGAAACATTTGTGGAGAGGAGCTGTTATTGGAAGCATTTGGCTGCGTTGCAAAGAAAAATCACAATTAGGTGAGGGTTTCACCTTCAACTATCCCCAAGAATAACACAAACCGGCCGACTGACAAATCTGCGGTGCCTATGTAGCTTGATTATGGCTCATTCCCCTCATCTGAATCCAGAAGTTCTGGCTGAAGCAGACTCATCACAACAAAAGGACATTTTTCTATCAATTTATGAGAATTTTAGACATATATAGATCACATTGTGTGAAAGCAAGTCTCCTAAAATGAACTGAACACACTGATTTTGAATGCACACTTTGAAATCCCACATATTGTTTTAACAGTTGCTTAGCACAGAGATGAGAGGGACAGGGAGACTTATATGGCATTACATCAGTTATGATGTTTTAAACAAAAGTGCCATACATGACGTGTTGTCTGAGAATCTGTCGGAGTGGGAAATGCTGAATTGCAGACCACCAAACGACAGAGAGGAGGCCACACAAAATCTATATTCCCATTCCATAAAATCCCCCATCCTTCTATGTCTGTATATATATATATGTAAAATGCTAACATAACGATCTCTGGACATTCATCAGCTGCAGAAAACTGCCACTCCGAAACACTTAATTTTGGGAGCATTTGATCACAAGACCAAACAGTCAATAAAACAAACTCTGTGGCAGAAAATTGCAGAGCCACCATTTCAATCACTTCCAAAAAGGGAAAAAGTTGTGTAACAGTTCACAAATCAGTTTTTATTAATTTAAACACAATCAAATAATAAATGTCAAAAACATCTGTACACATCTTTTTGCAGACACAACAAACCTTTTCACAATGAGGCCCACATATTGTAAATTATTTCCAGTTTGCATTATGATTGCATCATTTATTTAAAAAAAAAAAAAAAAAAAGTGTGTTAAATCTAGAAAACATCTACTGTTACCGTGATCTAGCAGCAAAATGTGATTCCCCGGTACGGGGGGGTGGCGGGCGATGCAATAAGAGGGGTGAAATTGTAAATGTGGTGAGAAAAACTAGGCCAGAGAAGACGACCTCACCTGCAGGAGCCGAACATCATCATGTGCCGGGAGGGAAAATTAAAAACAGATCGAGTTAGCTGGGGAAATTCACAGTCGATAGCACATGTATGTTCTCAACTCCATTGTGAGTGTGTGTGTGTAGGTGTGAGTGAGTAGTGGCTTTCTTAAAGTCTAAGAGCTAGAGTTTCCAGTCCACAGTTACCTACCAATATGCATCATGAAAATCCAACTACAGCGATTTCCAAGTGGACACAATCAAAATAAAAAGACTACTTCATACAAAATTACACTTGCTGTACAAGACTTTCTGCTTTAGCGCCGGTACAAAAGATAATAAAACCTATTTAAGCTTAAATGCCCGACGCTGAGGTTCAATGTCAAGCTTGAGCAGGAGATAGTACTGGGGATACAGACATTTACACTCGGTTTGAAGCTTGACATTCAGAAGATTATTATTCTTATGCTGCTTATGTTCTTCCGTAGAGTTTTGAGCTACCGTTGGGATTTAATTCACTTTGAAATCCTGACTGAAAGAGTCGCGTTTCTACACGGACTCTGCAAGTTCTCAAGCGCACAAAGGAGGAAATGAAACATCACTGAAGAAAAATACGAAATTATTGACACTTGACATCCATGCTTTTGGTCATGACAAAACAATTTTCACAAAAAAATCCTTATCTACATTTATTTATTGAATGAAACCTTGAACACGTCAACACTTTCAGGCTTTGCACGAGCTACTGCGCCAACGCCTTTACGTACGTACTTCCATGAAACAACTTTCCACAGCATGTACCTTAATCAATATAGGAAGGAATAGTCCAGTGATTACAAATTTACACGCACCAAAAAAAAAAAAAAAGTCTGTACACGATTGTCTCTGCAATGTAAATAATGTTTCGTTAAATTTTTTTCTTTAAATTACTTAGAAAATCCTTTTTTTTCCTCCATAAACTTCTTGGTGTAGTGGAATCAAAGTACTTTGTAATGCGTAAAGGCACGAGTCTCTTTTTCAGGGCCGGTGCCGCTCCACAAAGTCTCTCGAAGATTATAAATAAGAAGTGTAGGACATCCAGGGTGAAACGAGGAATAAGAAGGGGTTGTGCCCCACTGTCTTTGTACCATCGGTTGAGACATAAAAAGACAAAACATTACACCAAGTCGCAGTGGGATCGGAGTCCTGCTGAGTTCCAAAGGCATCGGTAGCTCAGTTTTTGTCACAGGTGTGAACCCTTGCCGAGTCCCCCCGCGTAGACAGGGCTGTAAAACATTTTGATGGCTTCGGAAAAAAAAAAGCCAATTCACAGTAACCAGGGCCAGCAGCTGCAGCGCCATAAATTCACTCTCCTCCACTTCGAAAAAGGTTTAGGGTTAAGACGAATTGCGGCCATGTGTCAACACGCTGAGTGTGTCTCTCTCTCTCTCTCTACGTTATGTGTGTGAACGGTTTTGTTTTTGGTCTGGTGCTGTCGGAACGCAGACGCTTGGGCGACGCAGCAGTGCTGGGTATGGGTCTGCAGGGCCCCCGCACGGCCTGGAACAGAGCGACAGGGCCGTCACAGTGCTACAAGTACTCCAGGTCCAGAGCGTGATGCAGGGCCATGAGGTCAGAGTGACTAGAGATCCTCCAGAAAGGCATGTTGTGCTGGAAAGACACAGGGAGAGAGAGAGTGTGTGTTTGAGGGTGAAAGAGAAAATAAAGAAACACAAAACCTGCAATGAACACTTCACTTAGAAAAACAATCACGCCCGTGAGTGCTGTCTGAACAGCCTCGACGGCCCGTAACATCACACAAGACTTGAGAAGAGGAAGGACTTACAAACTACAACTACTGAAGCAGCACCATACCAATGAGATCACTCTATAAATATCTATCATTTAAGAAAATAATATCTCATTTTGAATTTTAGCTCAATTACGTTGAAATGAAGGGAAACAATCTAGTTTAAAACAAATGTAGTCTTCAACAAATGTTCAAATGTTTCATACATTAAAAAAATTAATAAATAATGTGGTGTAGCCAATTACACCTTGAATACACGGGTATGTTTTTGTCAAGGTAAAAAGTTTTTGTAATAATAATAAATAACATCAACTATTTATTTACAACATATGATTTCATTTTTGTGGAGTCACCTCACATGATATTGTACAGCCTGAACTTAAAAAAGGAAAGATTTTAAGAAACGTATGGACCATGACACCTTTTTACTTCTTGATTTATTTTTTTATTTTTGCAGTATGATTTGAGGGCTAGATGTTGTTCATATATTAATAAGCAGTCAGCTAATTAAGGAATAATTAGAATAATTGGATACATTTTAAGAATATATTTTAATATTGTTGGGAAATATAATAAAATATTTAAAATATATAAAACCATGAAGGCCCCAATAGAAAACACAGCAAAATGTTTTACTACTGAGGAAACAGAAAGGCCCGGTGGGAAATAACTATTAAATACACTATATATATATATATATATATATATATATACACAGCACCTCCGCACAAACTTATTCGAACACAACATTGCAAATGAGGCATTGTTCCTGGGAGAGGCCACAAGGAAATATGATTCTGCCAGAATGAAAGAAGCTTGTCAGCTCAGAGTCGTCCACACACAAACCATTACTGAGTCTTATCAAAGGTATAGCCTCTCTCAGGCATATGTTCCGCTTAGAGAAGCTTGCACTGACCCTTAAAAGACTCTTTTCTTTTGTTTTGTAAATTGTCTTTGCTTTTAACTTTAAAAGCCAGAGATGGTATCTCCTTTTGCCTCGGTCGAGTTATTAACTAGAGGGGAATTGTTTCTGGGATACGATGGAAAAAAAACGAAAGTATACAAAGGTTTGACTTTGCTTTAGTGGTTTCATACAAAGTCACCCTTAACACCAGTGTTGTATCTGACAAAACTGTGGCATTTTATATCAAGCAGGGGTTTCTCAAGTGCCAAGGACTTATTAAAATCCCCTGCGCTACGTCTAAACACTTTGTTTCGGAGGAAATGGGGACTGACATGTAAAGCTTAAACTTCCTACATTCACATTCCTTGCATGATTAACTGACAACATGGAACGAATCACTTGGCGCAACAAAATAATCACACCAACGTGTTTTTGCCTGTTTGGAACCTGTCTGAACAACAAGCAGCTTTGATAATTAATTACACAATGAATAATTTCAGGTTTTGTGGCTTCGGAAAACTTGGCGGATGATCTGAATACACAGGCGGCAGGTAACATAAATCTTCTGGTTTGAACAACAAGAGACGGGAAAACAACACTTCTAATGTTCTTCTGAATATCCTCGACTTATCTAACAATGATTTAAGCGTCTTAAACGCATGTTATATTTATGAACCGGCCCCTCTAACATGCCTGAGAGGACTTGTCTAGCATTACACATGGTGAAACGGCACAGTCACATGCAGGGACGTGTAATTATGTCATCTCGCCTCCCTTACCATTCGAGCTGTCAGGGGAATTGAGCCGATTACAATGCGAGAATCATTCTATCACTGGTCCAATGACATTTTCAGGGAAAGAACTAAAGAAACTGAAGGTTTGAAGGAAAAGTGCTATAGAGTTCTAGGCGTCTTCATACCTTTTTCGACCCTTGCTCCTCCTCCACACCGTCCCCCACCACCACATAAACAACTTTCCTCCCGAACCTCTGAATTACTCTCTCGAAGCAGCTCTCTTTTCCTGGGGAGAGGAGAAACAGGTTTAGGTTGCTGTGGAAAGCAAGGAAGCCACATCCAAGATCCAGCCCTGGTGAGGGGCTCTTTAAATACGCAATAAGTTACACAAAATTACGCAGTATAAACACTTTGCCTTGGCTTGGAGATACGATAAGATCGATGCTCAGATAAAAGTAGTCTGAAAAGCATTAAGTGTGCCTTATTCCTCCCACAACGTGGGACAAATGGAGTTTAACAAGCTAAATCAACCTCACATGCAAATGCCGCAGCGAGAGAGAGGCGCTGATCTTTGCGCGAAACGAAAGTACGAAAGCATGAAAGTAAAGGTTGGTGTTTATTTTGCATTCAAAAA
Organism: Enteromius mattozi; assembly: GCA_032359235.1. Classification (NCBI taxonomy): domain Eukaryota; kingdom Metazoa; phylum Chordata; class Actinopteri; order Cypriniformes; family Cyprinidae; genus Enteromius; species Enteromius mattozi. Next base: position 1,239,737 of record JAUMHE010000040.1, on the reverse strand, counting down.
AGCGCAGAGGCCGAGAAGAAGAAAAAAATGTCAAAGTGGAATGACATAAATTTACCGAAGTGGTTTCATATGTAGACCTGAAAAGGAGAGGCCCAGTTCAGGCTGAGCTCCAAGAAAATAATCCCAGCCTGATTAGACCTCTTCCTGAACATCAACCCTCTCGTGTGTCCGCCACTTCTGCAGCCTAACCCAATCACACGCCATGTGTCTCGCGCTGTTTACACGTAATATCGTCGTAATTACGGCCACACTCCAATAGAGTCCATTCATACACACAGGTAGTTAATACTGAGCTCACACTTACCTATTTTCGTGGCGCTATAAATATTTTCAATTGGAAATACTACTCCCAGTCCGTAAAGGAGGACCTTGGCGAGGGCAGGTATGAGCTGTGTTGTGGTCACCAAGATATTCACACAGTTTGATCTGTAATTGAAAGGCAAATTACGTCAAGTTAAAATGCACAAGGGAGGACAAGGCTAACCAGGAGCACCATTTGTTATACAGAACGCTCCGTGATGAATGAGTCTTTAACTGTTGTCACTTAAAATGCTGTTTTTCAAAAAGTGTTCTTTGAGGTATTGGGGCATAAAGTGCACCGTTATTCATGCTTCTCGCTGATTTATGTGTATCAGTGATGGGCTCTATATAATTCGCTCGTGCTAAGGCCTACCTTGAGTGGATTAATGTTAGTGCTTTCAGTGCCAGTGTTAACCAGGAGTCAGTCAGGGCTTCAATTTCTGCTCGCAATTGCAACCAGGCTTCCCTTTTGGCCGGGCCAAGCAGACCTGAAATGAACAGAAACATTGTTTGAGTTGGACCGTCCTGCGAATACTTTGAGAAATTTCGAAATTTACCCAGACCAAGTGGTTTCTGCATAAGGGATTATTTGAGAAACTTATGAGTGCTTTTGTTGACACACCACCCCTCTTCCCCAGCAATTTTAGCAAAGCAGTTTATTGGGGGATTACCTCCGACGTTATTTTTATAGGTGGTGTAAATTTCTTTTACTCGTCTGTAGCGGAAGGCCAGCTTTCTCATCCAGTCCACACCTCCTCGTACGCCGGTGGCCAGACACAGGTTGGCACTAGTGGCAGCAGCGTGGAATCCGTCTGTGCTAAAATTATATGTACTAAACAGAGAGGAGGGAAAAAGAGAGAGAATGGCTTTTGAGCTCGACTTCAGTTTGAGTGAACTCTGAAAGGGCTAGTATGGTGCTAGCTTTACCTTAGATCCTGCCCGTTGTCATCCGACGAAACATCGTCGATATGGACCTGATCGCATTCCTGGAAACAAGCAACAACAAAGGACAGCCATGGTGAGCGGGATGGAATTAAAAAATACCAATTTGATTAATGGTTTTCATGTGCGAAATTGGTTGCGATTTGGCAGCTTGAATGCATGAAGTGAATAATGTCAACAACTGTGGAATTCCCAATTGAAGGCTAAGCTCTCTCTCGAAAGCTCAAATCAACCCTCAACCACTTCCAGCTTCTAACCCCCCCACCTGCAAAATCTTAATAAAAATAAACACCATCATCAGGGAACTGGGGATCCGACCCATTTGGCCACTACCACTAGGGGGATCTCTTGATATACACATCTGCTGCTACGTAAAGTATCGGTATCGGTAGACTCCGGGAAGGTAGAAACGGCTTCTCCGTGTTAGGTCTGCTAGTCCAGAGTCCGGTGCCTGAACAAAGAGATAGCTGTGGGATAATGAGAGCGTCTGTGCCCCCTTCAGGGTCTCCACTTCTTGGAGAGGCTGAATGATTCTACAGCTCAGAGCTGATTCAGCCAGTGTACACAGTAACACAAACCAGACTTTCTGGTAAATGTAACGTACTAGAAAAATTGAACCTGATGCTAACCGCCAATGAAATTATGACCTCTGATTGCTGCCGAGCCACACACCAACACAGCCTGAGGCCAGCTTTTTGGAGAAAGCAGACTGAAAATCTGTTATTAGTTTTCCATTTATAGTCGTTCTCTCCCCCCTCCCCTCGCAAAAGCTCGAGATGTTAGCGAGCAGGGCATGAGCATTCAAATCGAACAAAAATCACATGGAAAGACAGAGATGGCGGCTTGTGTGTTCCAAAAATCATCTGCAAGAAAATAAATAAATAGATAAAAAATAAAATAAAATATTAAATATAAAAAATAAACGTAAAAATGTTAAACTAAAAATTAAATATATATAAATAAACAATTAAATAAAATATATATTAAATATAAAAAATAAACTTAAAAATGTTAAACCAAAAATTGTGTATATATATATATATATATATATATATATATATAAATAATTAAATAAAATACATATAAAAAATAAAAAAATCTATAAACACATTATATTAATTATAATTATAAACCTCTCTACGGAAACGTAAATGAAGTAATGAAGTAAAAATAAAAATGTTTTGACTTTGCCAATTCTTCTGTTAAACCTCCATTCATATTTCAAGTTTAATCCAACAATTTACTTGGTAGTTGAAGTTTAGAAGGGGGTATTTCCTTTTAGCCATTCTTTCGAATTTCCTTTCCAGAACTTTAAGCCTTTTAATTAAGTTTCAACAGGCTGCTAAGACACAAAAATACAAAAAGGACTTCCTTGTTTTAACTCAATCTGAACCTGGCCAAATGCTGACGTTATTGCATTCCTGTCTAATGCTACAGCAGGGTAGGGGTAAGCGCTTTAGACCGTAAACCTTTTTTATTTTACTGGTTCCCCTCTGAACAAATTTTTCATCTCTCTGGATTTGTGGGGAGAGGGAGGGGAGAGCAACGTGAAGAGAAACTCAAACCAGCTGTTCTTTAACAGAATTAAAATCTTGACCCCCAACCTCTGCTCTAATGCAGCCATTCTCTCGCCAAGCCTCTCCCAGCAAGCCTCGAGATCCAAAGAGGAAAAGACTTTGACCCGGTGCCCTGCTCCTCCTCTCCAGGGCTCCACAGGCTCAGATAAGGGGGAGGGGGGCTGGAGGCAGGGGCGTTTTTGAAGGGGGAGTCGGGGTGACCTCACATGGAGAACTCAGAGTGTTGCGGGGCCAAAAGATGGACTGCCAATTGCAGCCGCGGCTCAGGAACACCTCAAGCTATTTGTGTAATCTGTTTCTAGACAGTCAGCGATGGATCTGTAATACTTCTGAAGTACCAATTTGTTTTCCAGAGAGGACCTTTGGACAGGCCAAAGTCATTACAGAAAGCTGGGGCCTTGAGTATTAACGGTTATGATGACAAACGCGCCATTTCAGATAAAGCAAATATATTGAAATATTTCCAACCAAAGTATGAATTAGCTATAAAAAATCCAAATGACAAAAACTGTCAAGCAAAAACACATAGTAGAAGTACCACCCCCGTTCGAGGGTGCACAGCTGCCTAGGTCTCTTAACACGTTACCATCTCCATTCGACGGAATCACCGCATGTTTACATTGCCTTTTAATTCGCTGGTTATTATGACACACAATTAACAGTCATGTTGTGGGCTTCCAGACCTCCGGGATGAAAGTGAGGGCAGAGAAAGAATGCACAACCTCTAGCAATTACTGCACACAGCTGGAGCCAACATAAACCACTTGACTGCCTCTCTGGTAGCTGCACCCGGACCCTAATGGAGCCGCCCGGTCCTAATGTCTTACAGTAACTCATGAGACTCATTAGGGCAGCTTCTTAAGCACTCGTAAACACCGTTAAGCCTAATGACCGAGGATGGGTCAGCTTTAAGTGGTTAAATACAGCATGTGGTTAATCTTCAAGGGTGGCTGAAGGTATCTTCAAGAAAGTGTTGTATGTTGAAAGGATGAGGTAATATAAATATTGTATGAAGTATAGCATGACTGAGCTGGTGGTAAAAAATCAATTAAGATAATGATAAAGTGATAAATTAATGAGTTCAATGTAGTTTAAAACTTTTGTAGAATTTTAATGTTAAATTTAATATAAACGTACTGTAGTGAAACCATCAAGTAGTAAATACAAATACATTTAAATATTTTATCATAGTAAAATAATACATACATACCTATATATGAAGCATTTATTTGCAAAAATATTTTTTTATTGTTGTTTTTATTGTGTTAGTTAGCTGTATTTTTAAGTTATTTTAACCTAATCAAAATAACCCAACTGCAGCTTGACTGAGATAGACTGGAATGCACAATGAAAAAATATGATTTTTGAAAATTGTTTTTTTGAAACTTTTTTTGCAAATAAACCCTAAATAATAACATGCAACAATGTTATATGTCATTGTTTTAATCATTTTAAATTTTTCCATGCTAATTTATTTTCAAATATTAATAAGCAGTGAAGCAGTTTTATATTATGCACCAAAAAATCTTAAATATATATATATATATATATATATTTTATTTTTTTGTACATTTTTAATTAGATATGTAATGTTCTTATGAACAAATTCATATATACTGTAAGAAAAACTGAGATGGCAATGATGTTGTCTTTTCTTTCATTGTACTTCTCCTTGTTCACCAAGCAGTGGTTCTTACAATCCTACAATCATGCTAACTAACACCAGATGTTCCTACTGTAGGCTGTGTACAGATCCTCCTCTGCAATCCGAACATAATTACGTCTTACACAAACACGTTGTCTCTGTTTAATTCATAAATTTTTTTGATCCCTCCTCATTCGTTAAACTATCCGAAGGTCCTGGTAAAAGAAATAAATGTGTGGGAAAAACTGTGGGAAACTGCAAGAGTAGCCTAACAAACTACAAAATAAACACCTTGAAATCAGCTCTTCTCTATTTCCATTCACTTGCTCTCATTTTCCTTTCAGTTCCTCCTCTGACTATCCAGGCCTAGAAAAACCTTTTCATTTATGCGAGCTATCAGAGCCTCCTTTGTTCAGCTGGCATCTGTCATTAAGCAATCAGGCTGGACTGGCTGATTCTTCCTGTTGGCCAGAGGAAGGGCTTTGCTGCACAGAAGTAACTGCTGCAGAATGTCAAAAAAGAAAATGATTATTTAAAACTACAAACCTCACTTTCCCTCTTGTTCCGAGCTGGAAACATCCGTATTGCATTACTCTCCCTGGCTACCACCGTTTCTCTTTTTTTTCCCCCTCGTCTCTCTTTCTCTCTCAGCTCAGGAGCTTTCATCCCTGGCCGTGCCTTTGGGCCAGACCCTAAACTCCGCTAAAGCTTAGTCTGGAGAAGGAACCAGCTCTCCACACAGGTGAGCGTCCCAGGTAACAAAGGCACAGTGTGAGTGATTACAGCCATCATCACAACATTCCTCCAAGCCTACAAGCTAAGTCCATGTGAAAAAGCCCAATCCATGGTTCGCAGGTTCTCAATGCTGCCGCTCCATTGGCAGGGTCTGTCATCCCCCCCGTCTGTGAGGGGGGTTCATGACCCCAGTGTTTGCCCCCCCTTCACTTTCCCACCACGGTTGGCCCACGCGAAGGGTGAGAGAGGTAGAGGGGAAAAAGGGAGGGTGCGGCTTACCTGTGGGTCGGACACAGGATATGGAGAACAAAGAGAGTTCTTCAAACCCACTTCATTCCAATCCACAGTTTGTGCTTGAACAGTCATGGAATTCAAACAGCCGAGTAAAACAAAGCTCTCTGGAAGCGTGATCTTCCTAAAACTGAGGTTTTTCGCACTCTGGCATATGAAGACGGAAAAGAGCAGAGGCTGGATTCATGAAAATCTTCTTAAAGGGATAGTGCACAAAAATTAACATTCTGTCATTAATTACTCACCTTCATGTCACACCAAACCTGTACGTTCTTTGTTCATGTTTGGAACACAAATTAAGATATTCTTGATAAATTCTTAGAGCTTTCTGACCCTCCGTAGACAGCAAGGATATCACCATGATCAACTCACAGAAAAGTAGCAAGAACATCGGTAAAAAAGTCTATGTTACGTCAGGATTTCAATCGTAATTTAACAAATCTACGAAAATATATTTGTACACAAAAGAAAACAATAATAACGTAATTTATTCAGCAATTCTCCAATTTAAACAATGAATGTTTACATTGATTACGTTCTGGGGTGCTCTCCACAATGTCTGTAATAAATAACGAATAAATAACATTATTATTGTTTTCTTTACGAACAAAACGTATTCTCGTAGCTTCGTAAAATTAAGTTTGAACCCCTAATGTCACATGGACTATTTTACCGATATCCTTTCTACGTTTCTGTGCATTGATTGTTGTAATATCATTGCTGTCTATGTAGGGTCAGAAAGCTCTATGATTTCATCAAAAATATCTTAATTTGCGTTCCGAAGATGAATGAAGGTCTCGCGGTTTTGGAACGACATGAGGATGAGTAATTAATGACAGAATTTTTAATTTTGGGTAAACTAACCCTTTAAGGAAGAAATTTCTTACGATATGATACGATAAGATACTTACGATCAGGGTGTGATTTGTAAGGAGGGAAACGCGCTATGAAGTCCCGTTTTGAATCAAATGATTTGCGAAATGCACTATAAAGTCCAGCTATGAAGTCGGGCTTTTAAATCCTATTCGGAATCAAATGATTCACGATACGTGATCCGATTGGAGCGCTTCGAATCAATGGTTTAACTTTGAGTTACAAAAAGCTCTGTTGATATAATTTCCGTCGTATTAAACACTTTCTTGCCTAAAAGACAGATTTATCATGAGATCATTTATAATTTATCATAGAAAAAAAAAGTATCCCCCCTTCTGCTGTTTTGACAAATCACACCCTGCTTACGATACAAATGATTCTTTATTCTGCATAAAGAATAAGAAACGCAGTTAAGAATTACATTTTTAAGTATTCTCATGAATCCAGCTCTAGACCTTCAATTAAAGTAAACTCCAATAAAGCGAGTATGATGGAAAGAAGATAACAGAAAATATGGTTCGAATTTGGTCAAATACAGTCTCAACACACACATCCAAAGGCCAAATGTTCCACTGCATTTCTACCTTATATGTACGACGCCAGTTAAAACAAAAGCCTGTCCAAATAGGAAGAAAATCAAACACCTGCTCTTATTAATGGTTTGAGGATTATATCAGCATATCACATGATACATTTTTTGCATATTGTCTAAACTGAAGATCTTAATTTAAAACACAATGTTGCTTCAATCCAAAAAAACTATACAAGGATGAGCAAACCATCATTTGTCACCACATTGTGTGTAACACTACATTTTCCAGAGACGTTCAACCCTTATTGCTTTTAGGCCCCATTACTGTGGGCTGCTGGGTAAGAGAGGGGCCGATGCTGAGAGAAGATAGACAGGCCGACTTTAAAAGCTCTCCGTTCTCTTTTTAGTCATTCCAAAACACATCAGGGCTCCTGCCTGGGGACCTCTGAAGCCCTGACAGCCAAAAGACACTACCTGCGTCTAGACGTAAAAACACATTAAATCCACAGAGTCAATCGCGTTCCCGAACACACAACACGCACAGGGAAAGTTATGATAATGACTTATTTCACTTTCAAAAGAGTCACTCCTCTATTTTGGTTTGGTCCAAGGAGCTCGAGGAATTTTGATGGAACATTTGCTTGTGGTATTGGCCAGAAATACTGTATATTAAATAACAAAGCTATCTACCTAAATAACAGAGAGAAAAACTGCAAACTTAGATAAGTGAATTGCACTGGAGAGATGTTAGACTAGACTAGACACTGTGTTGTTAAATGTTATTTAAGTCATTATAAGAAAAAAAGTCACACCTCTACTAAATCCCAGTAGTAAACTGATAAATGAACGCCCTTCATCCTGGAGGTGCTAAAAATGTCCCGTTTGCAGTGTCACAGGATTGGCCTCAGGTATGTGTCTGCGGAGGTACGGCCGGGGATAATTGAAACCGTTCCCACCTCGGCAGAGCCAGGGAGGAGAACTCTGTCCCGCAGACGGCTCTGTGTTGTTTTCTCTCCCGGCGAGCCGTGGCCCTTCCCCGCTGAGAGGGAGCACGGCCGGGCCTCCAGAGATGCACATTCCCACACACCAACCCGCACTCCACCTCTCACCCAACACACAAGAATGCTTTCATCCCCAACACGTCCTCACACCCAGGTACTGCACGCAGCATATCACACAAACTGGAGTAATTGCATACAAGAATTATGGTATAACCAGTAGTGGTATAAAGAAAGAGAACCATGCCAACTAAACCTCTGCGCATTTCTATACTCATACTAAATATGTGACTTCTCCTGTAAAAATGCTATTTCTTGTGCCTTTATTTCTTACAAAAACAATTAAATACTTAAACAAATGAAAGGATTTTTAATGGGTTTATTTTAGCTTCAAATGCATTTGTCAATATTCAGTTCCCAAAGAAAAAACTAAATTATTTAAATTAATTTAAATTTATTTTTGTATATACACTATTTTGCAAATTTTTAGGTGATTATGTATTCTTGGGGGAAAAAAAAAACTAAACAAAACAAACAAAAAAAACATGTTGCTGTTTTCTCAAGGGTGCATTAATTTTGAAGTGGCAGTGCAGACATTTATAATGTTACAAAATATTTCTATTGCAAATAAATGCTGCTTAAAAATCCTGGAAAAAGTATCAAAAGTATAGAAGGACAACTGTTTTTAACATTGATAATAATTAAAAATGAGCATCAAATCAGCACATTAAAATGATTTTTGAAGGATCATGTGACATTGAAGATTGCTAAAAATGTATCTTTGCATCACAGAAAAAAAAAAAAACACTTTACAATCTTCCAAAAAGTAAAGAGTTATTTAAAATCGTAATAATATTTGACAGCATTACTGTTTTTACTGTATTTTTGTACTTTTGAATGCTAGTGTACTTAATGCAATAATGTAAATAAATATGACAAAATATAGTATATAGTGGAAGATTTTTAGACATAAATATCCTTTACATTTATGAATGCTAAAATTAAAAAGGGCACATCAATATTTAGGATAAATACATTTTTCAACAACACACGTTTTAATTAACCGTTCAATAAAATGATTCATTAAAATGTCACTGGATATTCCGCACAAACTTGCAGTTCCTGAAAATAACCACTAAAATAAATATTCCTCTCTCGTGAAGAAATTTGAATCAATATACTGCAATCGATACAAGGATCATATTGCTGACAAGCATGAAATATATTCTGTCATTGTACAATATCAATAATTAAGTGAGCCAAAAAACAAGACAGAGTGTCTCTTTTTCCAAAGACCTCTGCATCTCTATGTGTCTGCTAGGTCACAGTAGTGTGTGTGTGTGTGTGAAGTACATCCCTTATGACCAGTACGACATGGCTTTTCCTCTTTATTACATTCCTCTATATCCACAATCATGTAATTATCAGAATACAATCAAACTCCAATCACACACAGGTGCAAGAAAGCAGGCGGAACAAATGTAACACAACACAATGCAACATGACCCCACACATCACCAACACACCCTGACGTTTTAATAAGACAGGATGTGACCACGAGAAAACGTATCCATGTGGATTTATACACTAAACAGTGATATTTACAAATCTTAAGTCTTGTTTTATTCCCCGAAAATGAGCATTGTATGAGCATCTGGCACAAAACGAATGCTGAGAGGACGATGGTGTATTTCTGGACTGCGCCTGCTGTCCTTTGCACATTTGTGTAAGTTACACAGTTGACAATCACCAATCACCATTAGGCACTTGTATGTGCAAAGCCAGAGGGAAATCCCTTTATGGCTTTGACTAAATTAGACCGAGCATGTGCATTTCTTCAAGGTCTCAAATACATATCTGCTGTGGTATTATTTACAGCTTGAAATTCTCCCACAATTTTGCTCTGTCCTTCTAAACACCCCCTTTAGTTCAAAGAAAACATTCTGTTACGGTTTAAAGTACGCTTTCTGCTATTGCATGCAATTGTCGTTTTAAGAGAAATGTCCTTAGCTTTAAAGTGTCAAAACGAAATGCAATAATTCCGTTGCTGAGATATAGCAGAAAGGAAAAACTGTGCGTTGCACAATCCAATCATTTTACAAGATGCCTCAACAGCCGAATCATTCGTGAGCGGTTTAAACACATGAAACAAAATCAAAATACAGGACAGATGTTATGAAAAAGCCACATTTAAGCTTTGTCACAAAACTGTCATTTTTTTTTTTTAATGACGGGAGGGCATATCCATTATACAAAGTGCAGCGGGCACAATTTAATGTAGCCAAACATACGGAAATATTTAACAGCCAATTGCTGCCAATTAACTTTGATCAAGATGAGTGCGATTGGAATCTCCCCGTCACTCGAATGTCTCGGGCAGCACAAACATTTTCTTTCTCCCTGGTTCTCGTGGCAGGAAAAGCAGAGCGAGGCCGTTGACTAATGAGACTTGGCAGGCTCGCAACAGTTCTCCTCACACTTAAGTATCAAACAAAACATTTCCTCCTCCGCGGGGTCAGCCACGAGCAGGACACAGAGGAAAATCAATGGGTCAGTGGTGTCGGGTTCTGGGGATGAGGGAAAGCGGCTCGCCAGCGGTGTCTGGGCTCGGGTGGGTTCAGTGGGCTCGGTTAGATCTGGTCCGCAAAGGCTGCTACTTAAAAGCATGGTTTAGTCAAAAATTTAAATTCTTTTAGCGTTTATAAACCCTCATGTCCTTTTAAACCGCATGACTTCATTCTTCGGCGGAACGCAAAAGAAGATACTCTGAAGAATGTTCAAGCTGCTCTTTTTTATGCATTTAAAATGAATTTGAACGGAAGATTTCAAAAAGGAGGAAAAGAATCATAAAATTATTTTTCCCTCCATTGTTGTTAAATTAACACTTTAAAAAAAGACACGTTTATGTGACAAGTTTATGTGTTTTCTATCATATTTGATAAATCAGGCCTTTATTGCTTATTATGTATATTACGTAGTGAGTTCATAAGAAGAATAAAAAAGAAAAAACACCTCAGTTTTACTCAGAGGCCCAAACTGAGCAAAAATATACAATTTAGTGCAGCTGCTGATATTTATATGGCCAAAAAGTAATAAAGTATGTAATTATGATAGCTTAAATATGATTTTTATAACCAGACTACTTGTATTTAATGACTAAAAATATTAGTTGTTAACTCTATATTTCTATATATCTCTATATTAAGTACTAGTAAGATGATTTTTAGATCCTTTGTAATTTTGGGCAGGTAAATCAAATAATGCAATTTAACACAGTGAAAAGAATAAATAAACACTCCTGTATCATATTTGACATGTTTTTGATATATGATTTTTCAAAAAAATTATGTATGGATCAAGTAAACCTAAGTTGATTCAGTCAAGTCCAGCAAGTGTTTAACTTGAATTATTTCTAACTATATAATAGTTACGGTTATATTTACTTTATAAAAATGTAAAAAACATTTTCTAAAAAATTCACAGCAAAAATACATAATATAGGAATTGTATTAAAAGGCCTTTACTTGCTTAAAAAAAGTAACAATTGCCAATCAGACAACAGGTTTTTCAGCGAAGTTGATAATTTTGGCTCAGAGGTTTGCATATCAAAAATCATACAGAACCATATCTATTGTTTTTGTGAATTAATCATTTATAACAATTTTGTCTGAACTGAATCAACTGATTAAATTAATAGATTTCCAGTGAATAATATCTTTAATTTCAGTCTTTTTCTAACAAAGCAATGTCATAACTTTGAACGGCAGAAACGTCAGGTGAATAAATGATGACACGGTTTATATTTTGGAGTGAACTGGCTTTTAAGGGTCTGTGGATTTGTTGAATTATTTCACAGTCCATATTTTCAGACCCCAAGCTATTTTAACAAGCCATATCATTGATCTGTTCAAATCACTAAATGAAGCGCTAGCTCGAGCAACACCAGATCTGGACAAACTGAACTTCACTGCTATGAACACGTGGAGTGCTGCCAATCACAAGCAGAAGTGACCCCACCGGTCTCTTTTTCACCCCTCACCAGGCGGGGCAGACAGACACCTAGATACCCTCTCAGTAACTGCCCCTGGGGGCAGATTTTACACGGATCCGACATGAATCAGGCAGAGCGGGCAGAGAAGCCGCTTCCAGACCGTGACTGAGAGTCTGCGGCCAGAGCGGACAGAGACACGGAGCACACAGCATGACATGCAGACAGTCAGAGCACGTACAGAAATATTAGAAGCTGACAAATTGGCCTGGGCGGCAGGGAAGGGAGGGGGCCGGCGGTGGGCACAGGCCGGGGAGACTGACAGCGCATGTAAAATTCATAGTGTCCCATGGGCTCCGAGGTAATACTTCACCACTGAGGGACATTAGCGAGAAATAGGCACCCTGCTATTAAATGGTTGTTGATGCTATGGCTTAAACTTTAATGGACTGCTCTTGTGCTCGTAATGTAATGTATACACTCTGTTGTGACTTATCCACATCTTGGGGCTGGGTTTTAAATATGGCCGCTAAGAAAGCAAGCTGTAGAAGTAATCACTGTATTAGAGGGCTGGCAATAAGCTTCACAGGGGGTGAAGACAGATATGGGGGCCGCATAAAAAACGTGAATCAACCAAGTCTCAGAAAGTTCTGGACTTACTTCCAAGTCGTTGAAGAAGAAATGTGTGTCGGCCAAGTTGAAGATCATCTCTTCCATTCTTAGTCCCAATGACACTGATGTTGGTGGATCCTGAAAAACACACAAAATAATATTATCCTTTTTATGTAAAAATAAATAATATACTGTACAGGTAGGTCTAAAATCAGAAGTTCAGAATCAGTAATAATATTATAGTATCTTTTGCATGTTTTACCATATTTACTTTAGAAAATATATGTTTAAAATAATAATATGTTTTATATATATATATATATATATATATACACACACACACACACACACACACACAGTATATAAAGGCAAATAGTTAATAATTTAACTTACTACATACATAATGAAATGTACTCATTATATATACATATCTATATGTATCCAGTTTATATTTAATGTAAAAATATTTTTCATAATTTAATAATATTTGATAAAATATTTCATATTATATTAGATATAATAGTACACATAATTGTATAATATAATCCAATAATATAAATTTAGTTGAAGCATAACATTTGAATATACACATGGCTGAAACTTTCATAGATTTTCTACATTATATATTACATATTTTTCCATGACTTTGGATAATATATACATATTAGATAGATGCATAGAACATAACACATGCTTTACAATACAATATTTTATAAAACATACCTCTGCCTAAGCCAATTCTACAAGGTTTAAAAATTAAACATTTTTGTCTAAAAAAAGCAGCAGGGCTTAATTTTTCACTCAGTAGGCAGTAAAACCCAATCTTAGATGCGTTATGAGTTGAAATGAGCTTGAGGTCAAGGTGTCATCATAAATGTATCACTGTCCACATACCTCAGAGCCAAGATCATCTTTCTACACATTACTACTGATGCATTTCACCCCCCATTTCCCTCAAACAATCTTCTCACATCATATAGCCCATTTTCCAACTATTTGTGAAAGGCTGAAGTTGAGAATTTAATAGAAAATTCTAGAAACAGGAAGATGCGCATTTTCCTACACAAAACAGCTTTAGCAAGTGATGTTTAAACCTGTGCACTGGCAGTAATCAAAATGGATTACTCACTTAAAATATAATGGACTCTTTTTTTCTTTTTTATGTATTCGATGTATTCAGTTTCCACCGTAATGCAATACTGACAAGTAATGGCGATCTTGTGTTGTGTTTGAGCTGACACAAAGATGGGAGTGACTGCTCTCTAAATTGTTAATGAATCATTTGCAGTGTGTTTTTCTCTTTAATACCTAGTCAACACTGATTAAGGAGGTTCATTACAAAAGTACACCTTTTCATGATTACAGCCTTGTCTTTGCACATATATATAGTCAATTTTCTCATCTCAACTAAACTCAACAAATCTTTAAGAGTCGGTGCATTTAAAGTGACAGTTCACAGTTGTGTTAAAACAAAGAAACACTGTAGTACGAGCTTAAAACAAGGCAGCGGGGTTTATTAAATGGATATTTAGACTAGTATTCAATTTAAAATCATCTTTTGTAATCTTCATTCCACACAGGCTTATTTTTCTAATCAGTGGCTGTTCTCTCGTTGTTCATTAAGAGGATAAAGCAAGTGTGCGAAAGAGAGAGGAAAGCAAAGCAGGGGATTTATTCCAGTGTCTGTACAGCCGTGCTGAGTCAGAGAGCTCTGCTGCAGGGATTAGAGTTTAAAGCCACCTGAAGAAACGCCTGAGCTTTTTACTGATTACATGTCACACTCAACAATGAAAATGTTTTAACTGTGGACAGCGGGAGGGGAACCACACAAGAAGAACAGAACACCAGCAAAGAAAGTGATGAGCTTATGAGTTGATGTTCAAGATGAGTATAATCTACGAATTAGTATGGTACACAGATATTTTTTTTCTGTTCATACACATGCAATCTCTTTTGACAGTAAAAGTGAGTAATATTGTGAAATATTACTACAGTTTAAAATTATTGTTTTCTATTTAAATAGGTTTTAAAATGGAATTTATTCCTGATGGCAAGTTTTTATCAGTCATTACTGTCACATGATCCTTCAGAAATCATTCTGATATGCTGATCTGGTGCTCAACAAACATTTATTATCATCAATGATAAAAACAGCTTAATATTTGTGGAAACCAACATTTTTTGGGAATTTTTGATGAACGGAAAGTTCAAAAGAACATGTATTTAAAATAAATATTTTGTAATATTATAAATGAGTTTACTGCCAATTTAGATTTTTTTTTACACTGTTGCTGAATTAATATATTATTAATATATGTTATAAAAAAAACAAAAAAAGGTACTGACCATATGCTTTTAAACATTAACCCACATGTTCTGTTGAGATTGACTCTCAGAGACTCAATTATGTAATTATATCATGTACCAATCAAATTTTTTAAAAAGTGTGAAATGTCAATTTTTTATATTTTATATATTATTATTTAACAACAGTAACTCCAGATTTGGGTTCATTGACCTCCCAAAAAATAACACATTAGTAAAAATAATAAAAAATAAATAAATAAAATTAAAACAACTAAAAAAAAAAACTAGCAGGCACACACTTCCACAATTTTTTTTTTCTTGCAATCCTTTGCAATTATTCTTTGTTTATATCTAAGGACTCCAAAACCCCAAACTAAAATAATATATTTCACGGCGGTCGTTGGATGCATGTTAGCAAGTTAAAATTATGTTTATAATCAGTTCTCATGAGCGCAGGAAGTCATCAACCTGATACTTCAATGTTAAGTATGTTTTCTGAGCTATTAAAAGAGTCGTAGAGTCTCTCAGACTGAGAATAAGAACATGAGGCTTAATGAAAGTTTATATACACCACTGAATCCCTACTTTTAATTATAAAAGAAGCTCTTAAATATATAGCCTAATCAAAAAATAGGTTATTTCTTCTCCAACACATCTGAACAGTCTTCCCCTCCCATCTATTTTGAGCCTGCCAGTCAGTGGACTTCATATAAACACCTGTGTATGTATCTGACAGTTAATAAAAGCAGGTTTGGTGGTGAGAGGTATGCAAAGTGCACTTCTCTGGCCCGACGAATCCTCTCCAATTAAATCTAAACAATCATTCAGCGGGAGAGTTAAGAATACAAGCAGGCCGGAGTGCCAGAGGGTCTTCTGCTCTCGCTGCCACCTGTCCCCACACATCAGCGCAACCCGAAGGGCGCCAAGTCCTCCCCTCCGAAACCACCCCCCACCCCGCAAGCTTTCCCTCCAGGGCTGACGGCCACACAGCTGGCCTGAACCATCAGCTTTATGGGAGAGAGCTGCCTTGATGCCAATTAGGATAACTGATAACCACAGCAGTGAGCGCTCCAACACAGCTCTATTTATAGAGCTCTTCCTCAATGCTTTCACTGGAAGAAATGCATTTCTCTGGGTTTTCTTACTGTTTATGTCATCTACGCCTCATATCAGAGAAACGTGAAGCACCTTGGTTTTTAATGTAAGGGTTTGAGATGAGTGTGCTGATATGATTTAAGAGAGCATTATGCGGTTTGTGATGTTGCATGGTAGATGGGAAAAGCATTTCTGGTGGAAGGGCAACATGTAATCAGATTTCGACAGCAGAGAGGAGGACAAAGAACGATTTAGAACTTAAGAAGCATTATTTATATTATTTTCAGTGTTGAAAACTGTTGGGCAGCTTAATATTTTTGTGAAAACGGTGATACTTTTTTCCCCCTCAGAATTTTTTCAGATTATTTTATTTTTTAAAAAGTTTTTTTTTTCTAATGCTGATTTGGTTTCCATTATTTTCAGTGTTAAAAACAGTTCTGCAGCCCAATATTTTTGTAATATTTATTCTAATATGCTGAAACCATGATATTTTATTTTATTTTATTTATTATTTTCTAATATGCTGATTTGGTGCTCAGTTATTTTCAATGTTGAAAACAGCCATTTGTTTTTAATAGAAAACCATGATATTTCATACTTTTTAATTTAGTTTTATTTATTTTTATTTATAATAGGCCCTATCAAACAATTGTGATGTTTAATATTTTTTCTTTGGTAAATAGTAAGTTCAAAAGAAAAGCATTTATTTAAAATATTTTGTTACCCTACAAATGTATCCTTGCAGAATAAAAGTATTAAATTCTAAAAAAAAAAAGAAAAATCCTACTGGCTCAAAACTTTTGAACGTTAGTGAAATTGAAAATGAAACAATTAACCTTCATTTTGAGTTAAGTGTCTCCAATTCTGCATGTTTTAAAGTAAAATTTGAAATTAATCTCTCTAATTAATTTCTAATCGATCTAATTTTCGCATTAAATTCTTTACGCACATTCCTCTGACCAATCACAACCCAGTAGACAGATTAAGTATGAAACGTAATATTTTCCATATTATAGTAAGAATTGAAACTTCAGATTGGGTTCTGCTTCAACCTATAAGGAAACACACACACTTAAGATTGGTTAAGACCTTAAAATCAGACGTGGCTGCACTGACAACTTTGTGTGTGTGTATGTGAGAGAGTGGACACGGCTGAAGCGCTCTCAGAGTTTCGCTTCTTTACCCAGCATGCTCAGCCGAGATAAAGTAAATAAACAGTGCAGGGTCGAGGGCCAGGGCTCCCTCACCCTTAAAACAAAACACCACCCCCATCAAACACCCTGCCTGAGGAACAAAGAGAACAAACCAGCCGCCGGGCCCCGTTCCACTGACATCCGAGCGCTGCTGTCATCTACACTCACCACAAAGAAAAAAAAACCCTTCAAGAAGCTCAGCCAAAAAATGCCAAGTCTGTGATTTATTCCCTCAAACAAGGAAGCAGCTTTCTACATTCTTCAGATACAAAGAGGGTTTCAAAACACACGCATGTTGAACTTTTTTGTGAAATTATAATTTGGTGAACTGAACCAACAGTTGAGAGAGTTAAATAAAGCCATGAGATCATTGACGAAGCCTGAGAATTGCAGATCAACGTATTTCCCAAATTGTTTGTTTTGAAAGTTCAAATATAGCTTATGACGGTTTATATAAAATAACAAATAAAACAACCGCAGAAGTAAACTAGTTTTTATTGCATGTTCATAACCCTTTTGAACCTGCTAAATTTGGCATTATGCCTTCATTAAAGTATCCGATAAATAAAGGCGAAATGTTACCCACTCTAATACATTTTGTATAATAAAATAATTTTATATACACTACCCAAATGTTTGGGGACAGTAAGAAATGCATACTTTTATTCAGCAAGCATGCATTAAATGCATCAAAAGTGACCAAAAGGCAACAATAATGTAATAAAACATTTCTATTCCAAATTAATCCGGTTCTATCAAACTTTCTATTAATCTAATAACTCTAATAATATGGTTCCCACAAAATATTAAGCAAAACAATCATTTTCAACAAAAAGATTTTTTTCAGTAATGTATCTAATTATTTTAAAATGTATAAAAAAAAATGATTGTAGCAATATTTCAAATATTGTGTTTGATTAAATAAATGCAGATTCCTTTCATATATATATATGCATATATGTATATATATTTACTGTATATATAACTCTAAAACTAAACACAATGTTTCTCAACTTTGTTCAAACTTTGATATAATACGTGAACTCCACTCAAAGGGCATTTAAGGCAAACATTTAATTAAACTTAACAATGAACCATTTCTGAATTACAAAAAACCCTTAAGAAGTGTCAATGGACATTCTCGGTGCAACTGGTTTGTAATCCATGCCTGTTCCAGCCACATAACTCAGACAGCTGCAGGCCGAGCTGAATGCCTGCGAGGCCTCGACGATCTTATTAAAAAAAGAAACAATTACACTGAACTCTGAGTTCCTCGAAGCTGGACGGTGTACCCAAACAGACCCCCTTACTGTGTATTTTTCTAAACTTTGCCGCAATATTTGCCTGTGTTTGCATTTAAAATACATCACTTACCCTTCCGAATCTGTTGGCGTAAGATCCCGTGAGCAAGGAATGGAAAACGATGATTGTTTCATCCAAGTCCCAAATGAACACGCGCTGAGAAAAGAAAGAGCAAAATCAATGGCTCTCTCAGCATGCAAGATGATCTGATTGTCAATAAGAAGGGTGCATAGATTCATGTGCCCTGGGATCAGTAGATATTCAGCACTGATGGTCACCATAGCACCCCGCAACTGTGGGAAGAACCACCACTGGACAATCCATCTCCTGCCCCTGATGCATTAACACAATCGATACCAACAATCTAATTAACTAGATTTGTTAACATGCTATGATGTCAGCTTGCTAATGGGGCCAAAACCTTCCAGAGCTTTAGGTCATGTTAATGAAAAGACCATGAACTGTACATCTCAAATATGATCCAGATAGAAATAATATACTTCTAAATATACTAACGCTGTCAAATGATTAATCGCGATTAATCGCATCCAAAATATACGTTTTTGTTTACATAATATATGTGTGTGCACTGTGTATATTTATCATTTATATGTAAATACACACACGTACAGTATATATTTAAAAAATATTTATA
The DNA here is from genome assembly GCA_032359235.1 of Enteromius mattozi. Lineage (NCBI taxonomy): Eukaryota > Metazoa > Chordata > Actinopteri > Cypriniformes > Cyprinidae > Enteromius > Enteromius mattozi. Next base: position 1,220,692 of record JAUMHE010000040.1, on the reverse strand, counting down.
TGTATATATTCATATAATTTATACTATATATAAATATATTAACTATATAAACCTAACACATTTTTCTTAAATATATACATGCATGTGTGTGTATTTATACATACATAATAAATATACGAAACACACACACATATACAGTATAATACTGTATGTAAACAAAAACGTTTATTCTGGATGCGATTAATCGCGATTAATCGTTTGACAGCACTAAAATATACTTCTATTTATTTAACACATCAAATTAAATGTGTATTTTCTTGTAAAACACTGATATTTTTTGGTAAACATTTAAATAAATATATTTTTTAACCCCAGTGAGTAAATATGCTGGCAATTTTTGTAAATCTGTTTTTTACAAAACGTAACAATGCAAGAAAACTATTTACGAGAGATTTAAGTCTTTTTTTTCAGTCTTCATGTCAAAACATGTGACATGCACACAAAACAAACTGACTGAGAGCAGATTTAGGCTTTTGCATGCTAAGCGTGCAAAACATGCAAAACAAAGCTTTCACCAAAAAAACTCTGTTTAGGGCATTTACATGTTGTAACATGTAAAATTGAGCATGGAAACACACTCTTAAACATGTAAATGCATTACTTTTCAGGTAAAGCAGTATGGACAATTCTGGATCAAAAGCATCTTAATAGTAATTAATCAATTGCTGTGATTCCAGCTAGATACAGTGACAGAGCGGCAGCGTTCCAATACCTCAAGGTCAGAGTCTGGAGGTGGGGATGGGTTATTGTTCCTCCTTCCCCGGCCACGTGACTTTCCATCTGAAGCCCGACGCAATCGATCTGATTCTGAATCTTTAATGGGGGTTGATGGACTGTGGATTGTACTGTACTCTCCTGCAGGAGAAAAAAGAAAGGCAAAAAGTATATCAAAAGAGGAAAATAAAAAAGGCTTTCACCTTCACACTGTGGCTGGATCCGTTTACCTCATCTAGTGTTCAGCGCTGTAGCTGCTGCCCACATGCTCTAATATCACACTGTTTATCTGATCTCTTTATACCCTAGATACCATTTAAGCTTTAGTAATGACAATGAGGGTGTTATACACTATACCATCCTTCACTAATTACATGACAAGGCAAAATTTGGGTCATTCGAGGAGCAAAAATAGGCTAAACCACTGGCAATGTCAACCATTTTCCTGAACGTAAAAAGAAAAGAGCACACATTATTTTATTTTTCATTTCTATGGAGACTGGAACACGAGAGCACTCAAAAGGAAGTTAGAATCCATCATCGCTCATCAGTTGGATAGTAAAAAGGTGGATAGTATCTTAGACTTTAAAACTAAGCAATATTATTATAGATAATTGTACACATTTATATGTATTAAAACACTAATTATTATAAATATACACTGTAAATAATAAATATACATTATATATATATTAGTGCTGTCAAACGATTAATCGCGAGTAATTGCATTCAAAATAAAAAATATATATTTATATTCATATAATTTATGTCATATAAATATATTTAATATATAGATGTAATATATTGTTAAATATATACATATATGCATGTGTGTGTATTTATATAAACATAATAAATATACATTGTACACACACATATCTTGTAAACCATTTTTTGTTTTTATTTTGGATACGATTAGTGTGTAATTATTTTGAAAATTGTGTTAATTAGTTGTGAAAATTAGTTAGCTTTTCTATTATTAGACCTTTTTTTCCCCTTAAACTGAGCTTTCTTACCTGCCGGTTGCTCTGAGAGGGCCTGGCTGGTGATCCCTGATGGAGGTTCTTGTAGGGTGTAGGTGGCAGTGGTGGAGGGTGTAGTGGGGCTGGTGTTGTTACTGGTCATGTATGGAGAAGTGTAAGGGCTACTGTTGTAATACTGCGCATACTGACTCTGGCCAAAAGCTGGATAGGAGGGGTAGTCCTGCAGAAAGACATCAAGGCGGTAATGTGAGATAGCCGCACGCAACGCTGCTACTTTACAGCGCAGATTCCAAAACGTAAATGTGAACATATGTCTCCTGTGCGCTACATCTGGACAGCGATCTGTCTTCACTCTTTTTTCCTCCACTCGTGGCATAATTCATACGCGAAAAGAGCAAGAGGTAATCCTTGCGTACAGTGGTCGAGACATTTAGAGTGATTCATATCATGTGAGTAATATGCGAGTGTACACATGTTCTATAAAGGCTTACAGGAGGAAGGAAAAAATACCGGGCGCATGTGCCAATTGGAGGAAATGTGATTTCGACAGACTAGATAGTGAGGGATAAAAATTTGATTACGGCTACCTGTTGTGTACTATTGAATCCAGTCGAGTTTGTGAGGGAATTGCTTCCAGCATACAGCCCTGAGGTTGTTGTAAAACTGCCTCCTATGAGAGAAAGAGACATAACTGTGAGTTATCGCAATGCAAAACACAAAGATCAAATCAGATGAGGCTTTGTTTGTGACTGATGTAATTCTGAGCGCAATATAACCTTCCAAATAAATGATGTTTTTAAATTGTAGATGGGGGTTGAGTCAAGCGAGACCTAAAACACCTCAAAGGCATTTAAGACAAAGCCTCGCAGGTACTATAGGGGCATGAGGGATTGTGTGAGTGTGTGGGTAGGATGTAACAGTGACTCTATCTTTTCTTTACCTGACATCCTGCCTCAATGAATATGCATATCTGTCTTCTATACAAGCTGCTCAAAGAAGCACCTTCTGGGTAATTAAATCTTTCTGTGGAGAGATAGCATCTAATGACTTAATAACATACATGACATGAGTTATAGGGGCGAGATCGCCTGGAGGTAAGCTGCGCTTAGAGGTGCTTCTTGGAGTCAAGGTGCTCAAATCAAATTGGAATTCTCAAGCGGACTGAAAAACTGGTGTAGAAGAATATTCTGGGTGCAGTACAAGTTAAGCTCAATCAACAGAAATTTGTTTTATTTTATTTTATTATTATTTAAATCAGGGTTACACTGAGACACAGAATTAGTATTTTTGTTACATGCTTTTATCATTTCATATTTTTTTATTTGTATCTGCAATATAATTATATTACATATTATTTGTATTTGTTACATTTATTATATTTTACTTCGCAGTATATTTTTTATATTTATTTATTTATATATTACTTAGAATTATATATAAATATATATTATATTTAAGTTTTAGTCAAAGCTTTTATTTCAGCCAGTTCCTAAAGAAAAAATATTGAATTTGAATTTTTTTTATGTCAGTATTATTTTAAGAAAACATTTTAATAGTGTCTTTTTAGCTATTATTTTTAATAGTGTTAATTTCTGTTTAAGTAAACAATGCAGCAGAAATGAAGAAATCAACTGAACAGCTTGAATAATGTACAGGTTTCAACAAAAAATTTAATTCAAACTTTACATTTCTACTTTTAAATTCTCAAAAATGTTTACATCCACATTTTACTTTTTAAAAGAAAATGAGGGACTAGTCAAAACTACTTTTTGAGATAATCATCATAAAGCCACGAATGCTGTAGATTGAGCTTAACATGTATTGAATGCAGAATAGTCTTCTAAATCAGTCTTATCCCATTTTCCCAGAAGTTTTATTATGCTAATATAACCTGGAAATAAACTAATGAACAGCTGTAATACCTGCTGCTAAAGGTTGTTGTGGGTAACCCTGGAATCATCAATTATCTCTATACAAATCTCTCAACACAAAATGGGCACAAAATTAACTCAATGTGTTTAAATAAAAGGGTAACGGGACATTCGTTCAGCAAAAAAAAAGAAAAAAAAAAACAGAAGCAAAGTCTTTCATCTTCTGGTGTTCAGGAAAATGAGGCCCCTTAGACTGTAACAAACATACAACAGCTTTACTCGTGGACTACTGTCTGGCTCAACGAGCAAGTTTGTTTCTTTTCCTTGTTTTTTATCTCTTGTTTTTAAAGAACAGCAAGAGGTGCTCTAAAAGCTGTTGACTTCCTTCCCAGACTTGAGCCGTCACATAAAGTGAGACGCATGAATCTCCCAATGCACAACAAATTAGCTAAATCCACAGTTCAAAAAGTCATAAAAGCCAGGACTCGTAGGAAAGCAGTTGACTCCAGAGAGAGTCCGGAGCCACATAAAAGCCAAGCAAGACCCCCTCCGGTCCCAAAAGAATGACTCCATGCTGGGGAGAGGCCTGGTTTTTCCCAGGGGCAAAAACTCCCCCGTTCCTCCCCCTCTCCGCTCTGTCTTGCTCCAGTTAGTTCACTCAAGACGAGACACTGGCTCTCCTTATGGCCTCTCCAATTGGGAGTCCATTTGCTGTGCTTGATCAGTCCTCTTGCCATGGGCTATGTCTATCATCAGTGCACAATATTTGTAGCAGAAGTTTTGTAGGCCTCTCTAGGGAGCAAGCGATCAAGTCCAGATGGGCTTCTTTAAAAAGCAGTCTGCTGCTCCTCTCACACGGTGTGCAGAATGGAGGGAGGCCCAATTGTTGCTGTAATTATCATCTACTCTGAGTGAAAATCAGTGAGAGAAGCCACTCTATATGGCTCCACTCATGCTTCAGAGGCATTATGGTCATGGAAAAGGACGCGAAGCTCAAACAGGGGTGAAACTGGAAAATGAATTCCTAATTTATACTTGGGATGTACCAAGCGAAATCAAGAAGCCATCAAGAAGACAAATCACTAGCAGAGAGTGATGCAAAATTTCACTAAGATAGATAGATAGATTTGTATTTTAATTAATAGAAAATGAAATGAACTATATATAATTTATATCATCACAATTTATCAAATATACAAATATTGGCTGAGAAACCTCCCCTTCCAAAAATAAAATTATATATTAAAAAAACATATTTGGCAGACTAGCAAATAACTGATTAGACATTACAAAAAGTGGCTTTAGAAGTCAACGTATTATTTATTAGTATTTAACCGAACAAAAGTCTTATCACTAACACACTGAATTTTGATCTAACCCAACAATCTGTAATGACATTTCAAGCCAGGAAGGTCCTTCTGTGTTACATTTCTGGATCATGATCAGAGAAAGCCAGCGCCGTTCCATTAGACATGAAAGAGCAGGGTAAAAACATTAATTTAATTGTATTCCCTCTGACAGCTGGGTGCAGGCTCGCTCTACTAGGGTTATGGGACAGCAGTTGGTATGATATAGATGGGGGGTCTACATTTGGCTACCGTGTTGAGTCTCTTCCTCTGAGTCCAGACCTGCCTAATCGATGAGGCACAGAGAGGAAGCCAATAGAGACAGACTGGCCTGGTTAATGGTCATCTGTCATCTGCTCTTGCAGTTAGTGGCTAATGTGTTTATGGCTGCGTGGGCTTTAAAAGGAAGACTGAAGGCACCTCAGTTTCTGACTTACAACAAACTCAATTCAGTGTCGTTGCGAAATGACAGTTAAAGAGATATTTCATGCTATAAATGAAAATGCTATCCTTATTTACGTGCCATCATGTAATTCCAAACCTGTATTTTTGGTAAAAAAGACGTTTGACAGGGATGGTCACCACGAACTGTGCTTTTTTATGTGAAGATGGAACCTTTTGTTTTCCAATAAGTTTGGAGTGACATGCGGGTTTTAATTTTTTGGGGTGAACTATATCTTCAAGCACCATTCTGTAAAATTCACAGCAAAATATTAAAATGAAACGATGCATTTCTCCTACTGTGATAAGCTTTCATTGGCATTTACTTGATCTGATACTGATTTTGTATCATCTGGAAGATAGACAATGTCCTTTAGGTGTAAAAGAATTGACTAAAATTACAAAAATTTGATATCAAACACCATTGGACACCTTCTTTGGGTTCTATATTCTCATGACATTTAGTTTCATTGGACTTGAATGGTGTGAACAGGCCTTTAAACTTCTGCGGTTGGGACAGAGTAACACTTACAACCCTGGTGTTGAGGCAGCATCAGCAGAAGCAGAACGTTTCTACTTATGAGGCATGGAAAAGAAGCTCAACAGACCACATATGTCACATTATTTATTGTGAGATGCTCTGGAGAGCGTTCAAAAACGTGGAGATGTTTCTACTGTCACACATTATTTGGAGATTAGAGAGCTCAAACCGGCGCTAACTGTTGGAGGCTCGAAGGAAAACACCAGAGGGAGAAAGATGGGAGAAAAAGAACGGCAGAAAAAGACTGTTGGTTTTGGAGTAGGGACAATGTCTCAAAAAAACAACACTGGGTGGCAGAGAGTTTGCCTGATGCACGTTTAATTCCCAGTATGCAAGTGTGACTTCCATGAACTGACCTCAAAGATGAGAGTCACGGGTGTTCCTTCTAAAGCAAACATACTTAAGAAAGTACATGGCCGAGCGCAAAGGAGAAAAAGACTGGTCTTAAAGAGAAAAAAAGGGATTTTTTTCCATCTGTGTTGGTCTCTTCAGGCCTAATGCAAAAAAGACTGTGTCTAACTACAACCCAATACAACCATCTGCTCAGGGAGGTTATGAATTGGTCCGTGTCTGCCATTAATTGTGTCCTCTTTTGAAGGGGGCCACAGAGGAATCACGGCTCTATTTTGTCACTCCACCAGGAAGAGCAAAAGAGGAAAAGAGTAGAGGGTGTTTCTGACCTTGCATCTGGTAACTGTAGGGTGCTTGTCCCGTCTGAGGCGTGGAGAAGCTGGAACTGTAGCTGAGGAAGCCGCTCTGGCCTGGAGACTGAGCCTGGGTCAGTCCACCCTCTGTCTTGATGCCTGCCCACAATGGACCTAAATCAGTTAGTGACACCAGAGCAGCATGATGCACAATCCTCAGCGTTACTCCTTCCACGACAATCAAGAATAAAGATAACGGTGGCTTGTTTCGCACTGGGCCGTGGTTCAAGCAACCTTTGCACTGAAGTGTTTGTGCCAAACTCAGCATGGACTTCCAAGAATTTGAACAAACTCGTTTTTTGATTAGATTGAATCAGGCCCAATGCAGGTTTGCGTTTTGCTTCTACTCAAACAAACACGTGAACTCTCGGGAGCGTATTTCGAGATTGTTCTACCTAAACAACATTTTCTGTGTGCATATTTTCGCAAAGGTTTCATAACGTTGGAAAAACATTTCTAGCTTGAGTCGGGCTCTCACGGTGTGTAGACGAGGAATTGAAATCTTTGAAATCTCTCTTATCTGTCGAACTAGCAAAAAATTAGCAACTGTCTAAAGGAGGCACTGAGTCTGCAAATGCAAAACAAAAGGTCAGCAAAGTCCCAAGTTTCGATTGAAGGTGGGAAAAGGAGTGACTAAAGGCTGAGGTAAGCGTTAGCCTAATCTTAGTGATCAGCACGTTGTTAGCTAAGGTTTAGAATTGATCTTAAAGCTACAGTACATGCTTAATACAAAAGGTGCTTTCTGATTGACAGGTTTCCTATGCAGTGTTCCCTACTCCCTAAGCATGGGATATCCATTGAAGTAGACCTCAATGACAATAATCGCTCATTTGGAATGCCCTGGAACGTCATCTAAGAAAGGAAATGACAAGATCACAAAGATTATGACACTGTAATTTATTTTACTTTCAAATTTAAATATATATAAAAATACATATACCATGTTGGGTAACACTTTATTTTATGGTTACACCTATCAGTTGCTTATTAGCATGCAAAATACTATATTTTAGCCATTTATTAGCGCTAATTAAGCACAAAATGTATATGTTCATTATACTTGTACTATTGTTATTTGTGGTCCCATCTCATTCTTTTTTTCGCATGAAGCCTAATAGTAAACACTGCTGAGGTAGCTAACGCAAATAAAATGACAGAGCATTAGCTTCTTATTGTCCGTTTTACTTATTTTACCAATTAATACAATACATATATGCAAATGTGACATTCGTCGCCATAACAATTAATAAATACTGTATAATAATCTAATGCATAAGTGAACCCTTCCAATATTTGAAAAGAACTCTTTCAACGACTCTGCTACATTTTTAGTTTTGACTGGTGATGCGATGCAAGATGACAGTTGGGTGACTTCCCTCTCCACTTCCTGTAAAGTGATGTAACAATGTTCCCTTGTTCCTTATGCCATTCGCAGTAGCCTTGAACTGAATGTGTTCGCTCCCTTTGGGTTGGAATCTCGCTTAAAATGGCAGAATACCCTGTGAAGTCCACTTCGCAGTCCACTTACGGATGAATCTTACACACTTAAAATGCTACAAATGCTAAATGCTAAAATTAAATGGTATCTCGTTTGATGACTTCTAACATAATTTAATTAAAAGCATTAGAAGCACCCAAAAACATTTGGCCACAATTGACAAAATAATAAGAAAAATATTAAAAAAGCGAGAGATGTCTCACAAAATCCGCTCATGAATATTCATTCGCCCAGTAGAAAGATTTTATTTATGAAATGCGTAAATTAAGTTACATTATTTATAAAAAATAATAATAATTCAAATGTTTATAAAGCTGTTATAAAGCATTTCCATCACTGTCAGTGAATTTAAAAAAAAAATACCAAAAAATTCTGAACATTAAAAAATTCCATAACATTAAAAATATTCTAAAGCACTTTTTATTTTTTATTTTATTTTATATATATAAAAAAATAAAAAATACTCATAAATATAGCTTAATACTATGGCAGACAATATAGTTAAGTAAAGTTTAGTAAAGTATAATAAAGTAAAAGTAAGTGTGGGAGTTCATCTGCTTGAGTGAAAAGCAAAGCACAATCTGAATTGCAAAGCTTTAAAGCATAGCAAAGAATAAACTGAGTCAGTTACCATAGGCTGGAATCCCATAGGGCTGGCCAGGCTGAGGGTACGTGCCATAGGCAGCAGCCTGCTGCATTCCTGTGGTGTATTGCGTCTGTCCGTACGCGGCCATATTTTGGGCGGAAGGAGTCGGAAGAATGTGTGGATAGGGTCTGCTATTTGAGAGCAAAGTAAGAGAAAAGAGAGACATGTATTTTTACCCAAAAGCCCATAACGAAAAATTTGCTCAAAGACAAATTCTCTGTGATTCTGCTACTTAATCATAAATATTTGGCCAAGCTGTGAAACAGAGAAAAATCTAGCCATTAAGCAGCTGATATACATTGCGAAAGAAAAATAAATCACGAGGAAAATTTTTGCAAGATAATAATTACAACAGATTTCGGAGTACGCAAGCTGCAGACATCAATGAAAACAAAGCAGCCGGAGAGTCCAGAATCTGGCAGAAGGATCTAATTAAAGGCCCAAATGAAGTTGGATGCTGCTTATTTTTTAAAGAAAAATAAAAGAAGCCTTACTTGGAAGGGTAAATCTGGGGAGAGAACTGGTGAGTTTGTCTTGGGCTGAAGCCACTGGTTCCAATGGCTGTGGAGAGTTAAAAAGAAAAGAGGCAAGCACATATTCAAACATTAAAAAATAAGGTAAATATTATTCTTTGCCAACAGAACTTCTGGAATCCAAGGAAACAGTAATTACATTGCATTACACTATTTATTTCACTAACCTTATTTTAGGTTGAGAAATTAAGAGCAATAACGAAGGAAAATAATCAGGTAATATGGGAGCGTTTTCTGCTGACTGTATACATAAAAACCTACACAGGATGGAAAGGCCTAATGTCCACAAACACGCACACACACAGAGCTGGGAATGATGTATGGTTGTGCACACCGGAGGGTTTAAAGTGGAGCGTACAATGAGAAATCAGCGGGCCTGATTACAGGTAACTAGTACACATAAGGAGCCTTCATTAGACACATACCGGTCCTGTGGTTCCCAGCCCTTAATGACGGTGTGGAGGGCCATTCAGTTAGCTCACACAAACACCACAGAGCAACATGAGATCTTTTGATGTGTCGGTGAATGCATGGCTTAACTCTTGGAAATTGCACTCAAATTGTAGTGCCCTTTTAAAAGGTACTTCTCTATTGCCACTCAAAAAAAAAAAATACAAATAAAAAATAAATATTATTCATTTTATCTTATTACCTTATTATTATTGTTGATATTTTAATATTTTAAATTAATGAAAAATTTTATAATATTATTTGTATTTTTAGTGTTTTAGAACTTTTTTCTTGATTATTTGTAATGTTATATAAGTTATTGTATATATCTTATATAATAATAAAATAATAAATGAATAATAAATTATAATTATATAATGTAATATTATTATATGGAAATGTATTTTGTATTTGTTGTTTTATTTTAATATTTTCAAAAACGTTTTTGTTATATTGTTTTCAACTAAAATGAATTTACAAATATTATATTTATTTATTTATTAACAGTTTTTTATTACTACTATTAGATTTTATTTAAAAAAATGCTTTGTTTAATTTTATACAAAAACGCAAATAATACTGTCTGAAGAGAATAGAATAGAATAGAATGTAATAGAATAGAACATTTTTAGTCTATGTATTACATTTTCGTTTTTATAAATTATAGCTGTTACTAATAATATTAATTACTTACTAACATACCATTGCTGTTTTTAGACTGCTAAATATAAGCTTGGTCCTTTGTGAATTCCCATTTGTAGGGTTTGGATATCTTTTCTTTAGGGTAGAGGTATTACGAACATTGCGATTCTCTTGCCTCGCGTGTATAATTGGCTGTGACATCTAAAGTAAGGGTTAGTTAAGGAGCTCTTGCTCCATGTAACTGTATTCTTTGCGCCCCGAAACCAAGGCCTTTTCCCCACACTTCAGCACCTGGTCTGGACAAACACTGAACCTCTACACTACTGCATCCCCTGAGTATAAAACAGTCTCAAATGACTTCACTTCATTCATATTGTCAGAGATAGAAGTCCGAGCCATGATTTATATGAGTCTAACATAAAGGTATCAGGTACTTAGTCAAATAGGTAGGGAAATAAGACAAATTAGCAGGAATGTAATACTCCATGAAAAGTTCTCGCATTTGCTTAGTAAGTAATGTGAGGAGTCTCTAACATAGAATAGAACTACCTAAATTTGTATGCTTAAGTTTGAAAATAGCCCATTGAGAGCTAACGTTTTTTGACACAATGCAAGTGAGCTGGTTTTAAGGCTCCAAAATGTCTTAGAAATGGAGTAAAAATAGGCATTTTAATAATATTACTTTACTTTGCATCTAATACCTGATGTGCGGGCCACCCGAATAGGGTGTCACTCGATTAGGCACGAGAAGGGGGCTGTGAGGGCTATAACTCAACGCCTGTTGGCCTGGGAACCGAGACAGAGCCTCACGCTACTAGAGCTCCAGCCACAGGGCCACTTCCTGGGCCTCTGCTTATCAGTAACCCATCTGTGGGATCATCTCCCAGCAGTCAGCTCTACAGCTTTGAGTGTGTGCGTGTCGTACCTGATCCTGAGAAGCTGTCTAGAGAGCCGTCTGCTACAGAGGTGGCGATTTCACTGCTGCTCATTGGCTCTGTTTTAACTGCAAGCAGAAGGAAAGCAGAGCATTTGTGACGCTGCACTGGTAGAGCCGGTTGTCAGTCACACTATAGGCAAATGCCTTTCTGCTCGTAAAATCAACATACTTAATTTTAAGGTAACGTGTGAATTTAAAGCATAGCCAAAAAGCAAACTTTTGGAACGTCAAAGTGCTCATCCAGGTGGTTTTATTGCCTCACAATGTGGAAAGGATCATTAGGTGGTTGGGTTTTGTAAGGGTGGCGTAATGAAGCGGGCTTCTATTGAGATAATAGAGCTTTCAGGTTTCGACAACTCTATCCTGGCTAGCTCACAAGAGAGGACTACAATTAAAGCTAATCTCTTCTACAAATAAAACAAGGACACTTCCCTTCTAATACACACAGCTCTTGTGTTGATTTAAGGACAATAGCCTTACTAAGCACTATTATTTAAATGCATAAGCCAATATACTTCTGACAGAATGACATGTTAAAATCAATGAGTAGAGAGTAGATAATTAAATGTATATTAAAATAAATGAAGAAATGAATAAATAAATAGTATAATATACATAGTTTGGAGTCAGACGATTTTTTTCCTTTTGTTTTCTTTTTTGAAAGAAATGAATTACACAAGATTCTGTTCTTTCTGAACTTTATATTCATCAAAAATCACAAAAATATTAGGCAGCCGTTTTCAACATTGATCTTAATAAGAAAATACTCTTCTGCAATGAATCGGCATATCAGAATGATTTTTGAATTTGGAAGAAATGTCTGCATAAAGTCTGGCTTTGCCATGACAGGAATAAATGAATAAATATATAAATAATATAGAAAATATATTTAAAAAGAAAACAGTCAGTTTAAATTTTAATACTATTTACTGTATTTTTGACATGTATAAATAAATCCAGCCTTGATGAGCATATACTTCTTCCAAAAACATTAAAAAGTCTTACCGACTCCAAACTTTTGAATGCTGTATAACATACTCTTATTTATTCATTTATTTACTTTTTCAACATTGAAAACATTGAACTTTTATTTAACGCCAAACACTGTATTCTAAATATTATTAGTCACTTGATTTCTTACCGGAAGGGTTTAATGTAGCATCGAGGGAAAACAGGCAAAAAAGGTGGAATTTAATGGCAGGAGTAAATTGTGGAATGCATGGACGTGCAGCATAATTGATATGTCAAGGCAATGCATGGTGTATAAAATGTGTTTGACCCAACTGCTCCGAACTACAATGAGGGCAACCGGGAGACGATTTCACAGCGTTTAGACAGGCCCGGATCTTTGAAATGAATCCATCTCTGTCTCAGGAGGGGGTGGGGTGGAGGTTTACATTTATGAAAACAAAATCATTCACAATGTGGGTACGGAGTCATGCCCACTGAAATCCCTTATGGCTGAGGTAGCCATCAGCTTGTCATGTCGAACATGTTGCAGCTATGCTCTCCCTCAAAGGAACACATGTCGATGGGGAGCGGTTTGAATACGTCCCAACGCTCCCCCCACCCCTCCTTCTCGAAGGGATACGGGGAAATAGTAGCACGGCACATGCAGAAACTAGTGCAGTCAAGTCTTATCACATACCACACATAACCATAAAACCGTCCTGCAGAACATCAAATAAAAAGCGAAACGCACATTACGCGTGCCCGCAGCTTTTTAACCATTCATAGACGGTCTGGAATCATAGCCAAAAAGTCTCAAACCATGCTTTCAACAGATTCAACATAACACAACACAGAATGCCAAACAAGAGTCCAAATGAAAGGCACAATAGTTGAAGAGATGTGAGCGCATCAAAATTTGGCTTTATACATTTGCAAATGCAATCAGATGGAATTGTTAGGATTGCCTCAAGCTGAAATGACTATGAAATGTGTGTAATTTCACATATGACGCCAAGTATTGTCCTTTCATTGTTTCGCCAGAACTGCACAAACCTGCAGCGGACTGTGAACTAGAACTTAACAACCAGTCAGCTGTGGTAAGCATAGTGATGTTATCACCTATAGGGAGAAAGAACGGGACAGGACACATGACAATCTGCACTGTCACAGGTTGGGGCTTATCACTACAGAAATGGGAGAAAACCACAGTCAAGATTACATTATGTAAACTACTTTAGAGCTGAATAAAATTCTTCTGGGCTGTAACATGATCCGTGAAAACACTGAAAGGTCTACAGTTTATATCAGAGTCATTTTAAAAATGTAGCGCTTACGTGCACTGATGCATTTGCAAGAATTTATGTAGAAATATAGATATTGTAGAGGTGAAATTTGTGTATATTTAAATTTAATTCAATTAAAAACGGACAAGCATATCACAACATACATGTAGATGCAGATGTTTAACACGGATGCAACTTTTCACAATTTAACGGTGTATAAATATTACACAAAAGGAATGGGCAGGTTAAAAACCGTGTGCTGTAGAGCTAATAAATCCACAGTAACGAAGGTATACGGCCCACCGGAGGCTGTGGAGACGTACCTTCAGTGCCATTTGGTGTCATGGAATTGTTATTTATATGTGAGTTGTCGATGTTGGGACCGTTTGGGGACTCACTGCTTCCACTTACTCGGCTGTGTGGACTAGCTAGATCCTGCATTTCCATAGACCTGAGAGGAAGAGACACACACAGACAGACAGGTCACATGATACTTAATGACACCTATACACACACACTAACGCGTACATCAAGATCTGAAACGCGAGTGATCGCTCAAAATGAACAATTAACAATTACATAACATTGACTAAAAATAATTATTATATAATACAATCCAAGCCAATACTGACATTTTTATGAAGCTAAAATGGAATTTAAATGGAATTTAAAATAATATCCATTCAAAAAACAGCAAAAAATAGCACCGTAATAATATCAGTTTTATATTATTATAAAAAAAACTACATTAATTAACATTATTTAAATAATTAATTAAAAAGTGGCCTTCTCGAAAAACAAACTACATTAAAACATTCCAGCAGCTCTCCAGAGAAATCCGCTTAGCAAGGGCATTCCCTTGAGGCACATCAAATGACATTTGACACAAATTTAACAATTAATAAGACATCTGATGATTGATTGACTTTCTCATTTCAAGCATTAAAAATTAACCACCACTGGCCCCGCTGCAATTTTCATACATTCATTTCCCTCAGCGATCTCTGATCTGAGGCAGCAATAGCCAAGGCCGCGTGAGAGAGAGAGAGAGAGAGAGATATGTGATTGTGAGGCCTCAAACCTCAACGAGAGCGACTGAAGAGTTCACCAAAGCATGCTGTTTGCTCTGGCGAGCATCTTAATTGTTTCTTTGTTTATGTACCGAGGGCCACGCCACTGAAAACATTATTCTACTGGCTCCATCGCACACTCGCGGGATTTTATTATGCATAGCAAATGGAAGGTCAGGCCAGTGTGCGTCTGCGGTCGGATGTATGTTACGGGTGTTTGTGTGTGATGTGAATGCGGCCGCAAAACTAAAACACACATCAGTCTTCAGAAAAGCATTACTGCGCTAATTGCGCCAAAAACGCGATGCCTTGCGTGCCGCTCTGCCAGAATCAATTAGGAATGGTCGTGTCACTGCTATCAACAAACATTTTGATTTTTATGAATAACAAAGAGGAGGAAATAAGAAACGCTTTATCAACGTAGATTATCATACCTCTTTTTAGCTGTCGTTCTTGATCGGCTATAAAATATCCGTTACAGATGGTCGCAGTTAAAACGGAGGAAAAATAATCCATGCCATAGAGACGTTAAAACTCAACTTGCTTTTGAAACAACGTCTGTTTTGGACACAAAGCTTATATGTCAAATGCTTTCCTTCTCTAACACCTCTAACTCTCTCTGTCTTGATTCTTTCAAATGTCCAGCAGTTTACGAAAAACTTCCAGACACCTTCTCCTGGAGCTGTTGAACTTTGCTAAGCAAGTGGCTGCTTTTCAGTGATGCCGCTGGCAGCGAATCAGCTCCCTCTTACCTGAAACTGGACGGACCTCAACCATTTATGTCAAATAGTGTTTTTCCCCCTCTCTCTTTCTTTCTTTTTTTTCTCCCTATCCCCTTTTCCACCTGCCAGGACCCTAAAAACAATATCACTCCTTGTTATTTCAGCTCGATGTCTCTGTGAAGAGCCATCCGTGACACAATAGACGTTGTCTGAGAAAACATTTTTGTTATTCTCGCACAGAATGGGAAGAGAGGAGTCGGTGGAACAGAGAGGCACATTGTCTGTAGGCTCAACCCCTCCACCGTTGTTTCCTCCTTCCAGGTCTTCCCTCCTCCCGGCCGAATGACGGAAAGGTGATTCATCATTGGTCTACGACAGCTGCAAACTGGATTAGTCCTCCCCCAATCAACATGCAAAGCGGCTTAGCCAAGGTAAGCAGGAAAGGGAGGGGTGGGTGAACCAGGAGGGGGGGTAGTTTTGGGCGAGCCAGCCAGGGGCGCCTGCTCGAGGTCGCTGCCGCTGTTGCCTCTGGAAGTGTAGGGAAAGGGGGGTGAAGGCTGAGAGAGATGGGACTTTGTTGAACAGAAGCTAGTCAAGCATGACACCCCTAGCATCTTTCATCTGCGATTGACACTATCTGAAATTTATCTACACTCCCTCTCCAGGCGCACTGACAGCTCCTAATGATGGTCAGGGGGATGACTAGGCCTTCGCCTGAGGGTTTAGGGGGACAAATAGATACTACTGAGTGCACCTTCTACAACAACTTGGAGTGAAATATATTGGGTGTATGTAAGTCGAAGTATTGAGTGCATCTTGTACAGTTGGAACCTATGGGGCCACATATGTTTTCTATGATACTTCAAATGCCGCTATTACTCTTTTTAGCTGACAATTACATTCTGCCGTCCACTTCTGCACTGATACCTGCGGCGCTATTACCCAAAATCAGACCGGAGCCGAATTGTTGGATCTAGGTCACGGTTATTCGGCCTTTCCACCAAAATGTCTGAAAAATCCCTGTATGAATTTTTAATGCTGGGCTGTTTTCATGATGTAGTAACCCGAGCTGTTTGGTCTTGGTGTTTTTTGCCCCCCTCTTCCCACAACGGCCATGCTGTGATGAATAATGGTCAAGTTTTTTCCAAATTTCTCCTTCTCTTGACCCCGTCTAGTCATATTAACACAGTTTTGCACTCTTTACATCATCCTAAGCTTGGGAACTGTACTTTGGATTTCTATAAAAGCACAAGCTGTTTCACTGCAAGACAAGGGAGATGAAGAAAGAAGGGAAATAAAGACCTTGCTACGGCCTGCATTCAGCGCCCTGAGCTTACGAGGCATTACGCATGCCGCTCTCACGGCAAGCCCCTCATCCAGCAGGTGATTTTTCACCAGGTGAACGGGGAAGGGAGGGGCCGGGGGGGCTTTTAAAAGCAAAAACAAGCCCTTGTGCTGTACTGCTAAATATTTATTGTTTAAACAAAAAAGAAATGCATTCAGCATCTTTGATGTGCGCTTGAATTCATCCTGAACCGAGCCGTCTTTGAAGCTCTCGGGAACAAAGAGCTGCGTTGGAAGTGTCATCAAAAAAGCCAAACACGCTTCACTCACAACTGTTTGCACGGCTTTTTGTCTCGCTTTGCTTATTTCAAGCGCTGCGTTTCCATCGGCAAACACCGCTGGGCTTTTAACATTGATCATTGTAGAGCACGCGGGCTGTCTGAGCCACTCCGACACAGATGAGATTCACCTGAATACTTCAATTCTGATGTAATAACAAGCACGGCTGAAATATTTGGAGGTATTTATTATACTGTGGGATTTTTTGTCAATTCTTTTAAAGTTCAAATAATATTTTTCAAATTCCCCCCAAAAAATTATAATCAAACCTTAGTGCCTATTTGCTTTCCCCAGCCTGCTTTCCAGCCACGGTTTACAAGATTGTAATTTTATAGGGCAAGACATGCATGTCTCTTTTTGAATTTCATAGACTATGCAAAACATGTGTTGTAAGTTACTAGTTTTGAAAAACAACGCTTTAATCAAAATAACTTTAAAACAACTAATCCCAACTTAAGCTGGTCAGCTGAATCCACATGGTGGCCCAGGAAAAATAAATCCACTTGCAAAGAATGTCGATGTAGACAACAATTGAACACAGATGTGACTAGAATTAGACACAGTTTACAAAATGCTACACTTCACTGGACTCTGTGAGCATAGAGCAAAGAAATGTGCACAGCCAACAAAACACTGATTACCTTACGCATATAAAAAAAAAAAGAACAGAACGAGAAATACGTGCTTGTGATATCAGATTTAATTTTGTTGCAGGTATACTTTCAAGGTTTTTTTTCCTTGTGAATTTAAAATTGTGAATGTACTAAAATAGCAATAATATGCCTTTTAAAATTATATGAAAACTATATACTTAAGATAATCAATATATACTAATAAATAAGGCCTAGAAGAATACATATCAATAATCAAATCAAAGGATACATATTTATATGGAAACGAACACTTCATATCCATATCCAAATCAGTTCACTTTTTAATTTTTTTATTTAAACCGACAATTTAATATTTTGTGTAATTAAAATCTTCATTCCGAACACGTGCTGCGGTTTGCTGATAAGCAATTTGTCTCTTCCATTTTGTTCAATCTGACATGGAGCTCAAGCGATGGACAGCGCAGCTACATTAAATCTGTTAATTCTGAGCTCTTCAAGCCGCTAAATTATTTCCAGAAGTCCATCCGCTTTGAGTGTCCACCAGAGAAGATTTAAGGTACACATCTGATCAAATTCTCCCCACCGCAGTGTCACAGAAAAAAAAAAAAAAAAGTGATCACTGCGGACACGTAAAGTGTTATCGATAAAGCATTACATTTTAATGCATGCTTTTTTCTCAGCTTTTAATTTTACAAAGATGCTCCTTTGCAATTAATTTAAATAATAAAAAAATAAACTAAAACAGATTTTATTATTAGACATTACATTTAATTTATTCTTTCCCCTATTTTCTTTTATTCACAACTAAAACCTGCATCTACACAAACTTCCTAAAAGCAAAAAAAAAGACACTCAGGTTTAGCTCATCCTTTGCTTCTCTGCTTAAGTAAACAAACTCCTTGATTACATGTAAACAAACACTAAGGAATTGTGAATGTAGAAGAGCCGTAATCAATTGAGCTTCTCAGCCCTTATTTCCTCCTCCCTGAGCGACATTTTCCTGAGACCGACAGTGGCATGTTAACAAAATAACACTCTACTGTATTTAGTAAACAACTAATCGCCACAAACCATTTCCGCTGTGTCTATCTCATAAACAGAGGAGCGCAGCAGTTTCAATTAACCCTGTGTCTTTCACCGCGCAGCGCTTCCAGCTCGGCCGCACACATACGGAACGCATTGGGCCTTCGGCAAACAACGGCACGTCGTGGGGCTGAACGAATGGGGGCTTATCGGAGAGAGCTTAATGTAGTCGAACTTATGCCTTATTAAAACAAATACAGTGTGTAAACAGTCCAAATCAAGCAGCCCATTATGAGGTAATTAGATAAGCGGGGTTATTGTGCGAAAGGCACACAGAGAGAGGGCGGCTCGAGGCAACACCGTATTAACACACTCTGGAAAAAAACGACGTGAGTTGGGAAACAGCTGCCGTGGGATGGCTTTTCAATTATTAGGAAATAAAAGCTGATTTTGAAAAAACTATTTTTAGTGCTTGTTTACTAAACACATGCACAGGAAGTCAAAACTTCACGACTAAAGTGAAAAGAATATTATCCACTTTAAGAAAGTGTTGCATAGTTTTATCCGGACAACACAAAAAAGAAGAAACGTCCTCATCCTCGCGTACAAAACAAGTCTTTCAAAACGTACGGGTGTCTTGGTTTTGGTGGCTGCCTGCCGATGTCTTACAAGACACCAATCTGCCTGTCTGTCTACCCTAAAGCATTCCTGCCTGCAGCAGATGGCATTGGATGTCAACTGCTAAAACTGAACTGGTTTTGTTTATTCTGCCAGCTGAATAGAATCTCGGGTTTTACTTGCTGGATGAAAAACAGAAACTTATTATCTAGGACTCAAAATGGGGTCGTTATTTACAATGCAATATCTTATTTCATTGCCTTGTACACCTGTTTTAAAAAAGTAGGAGATGTAAAAAGTTGAATTTGAAACGGCTGAAGGTGTGAATCAGGTGCGTGAGCTCTCAGGTGTGAGAGAGAGTCACTGGGGATTTAAATTTAAGCGGCAAACGGAGAAAGTGACATGATGCGTCTTAAAACTGTTTAAGCTGTTTCTGTATTTTATAAAAAAAATGTAAGTTAAAATACACAGTGTGTATTCACTGAAATTTGTAAATAAAAATGAAATTTGTATGAACGTGAACTCAAAATACTACTGAATACAACATATTGCTTATTTAAAAAGATTGAATGCTTTGTGTGTATAAACAGCAATTCGCTTTTATTAACTTTTTTATGATATCTATGTTTTAAAAACAATTTGCCAATATATACTACAGCAATATAATTTTTGTAACTGTTGAAAATGGTGTTACTGACATAAGCTGTTTTATTTTTTGCATTTAACAGTCTTTCATTAAACGTAATAAAGTAAACCAACACTACTTAAAAGTACATTAAGTGTAGATTTAAAAAAAGTTTTTTGAGTGATAACTTGATAATGTTGCCAGTTTTGAAGGACTGCAATTTTGTCATTCAAACAACTCCTGATTAACAAACATAAAAAAAAAAAATCAGAAGGTGTTTTTGAAAATATGAAATTATTATCTAGATCTTGATTATGTGATCAAAGCTGCAAATACCCTTGTAACTCCAAAAATTACGTAAAAAGTTCAACACGGGATGCGTAAAATAATAAAAGCGGAAGAAAAGACTAATCAAAATAGTACTCACTACAATTATGGTAGAATCCTTGCACTTTTTCTTTTATTCCTCCTTTTTTGCAATCTTCCGTAGAGTGTCTGTCCGTTCCAGAGCAAATAAAGAAGTTATTTCAAAAAAGAAACTTCTCTCAGAGTTGACTTTAAACGCGCAGATTAGCGATAAAAGACAACTTTCTTCTTTTTCATTTTAAGGGTGAAAAGTCATGGAGCCCCGTGCTAGATCTCAAGAGACAGACTCCGAGCAAGAACGAGAGTTGTCCGATTACTGCTGCAGGCAGTGACTAGCTAGTGTCTGAGGAAGAGAAAAAAAAGAGTGAAAGAGAGAGAGCCGGTTGAGAGAGACAGAGAGGGAGGGAGGGAGCATGCAGTCTGAAAGCGCAGAAAGTTGCTCGCTTCTCTCTCTCACAGGAAGACTTTAGTTTGGACGAGGCACTGGGGAGTTTTCTTCACACCAGTCCTCCATATGTCATTCACTCACAGCTTTAAGCAATATAGCCTTCCTCTAGATTGTATCAGTGATCCTAAGACAATGAAACGGCAGATCCTGCATGCATCTCTGCTGGTCTGCTGGATCCTGTGGCTCTGCACACACACAGCCCCAGGGCACAGCTTTTTTTTTCTCTCTCTCTCTCTCTCTCGCGTTTATTTTTATTTTCTTCTTCCCACAAACCGGTTCTTTTTTGTGGCTGATTCTTTCTGATTTGTCCCTGACAAAAGGATTCTAGTAGGTATGCATTAAGTAAATACAGTATAGTTTGTAAATGATGGAGGTGATTTTACTGGAGCAAACTGGCTCGTCCGATCAGCGTTATAGTGGAAGCCCTCCATCAACAAGTAGACTCTTCACTGCTGTTTGCAAGGTAATGACTGCCGTCTGTCTGCTCCAGCTTATTACTTCATTTGTTTCCAAAGTTTACCTTCACTGCTCCCTCACAATGGAATACTACCAAATACAATCTATTACACAAAGAAATGCATTCCTATTGTGGATGTGTTGTGAATCACAATACAATAACATACATACACATTTATTAAAATATAACATGGCATTTCATTTATTTTTATTACATTTAATTAAATAGATAGCTAGATATGTTAATATATAATCTATATATTTATGTGTACCAATATATACATGCAGCATATGTTTATATACTGCGTGCATATATATATATATATATATATATATATATATATATATACACACACACACACACAACATGAAATTACATTATATGTTAATATAATGCTCTTAATTGTAATGTAATTTCAAGCTATATTATACATCAAGCTTTATTATATATATATAATAAAGAAATATGTAATTAAGTAATTTTGTTGTAAAATAATAGAGTTTAAAAATTTCTTTTTAATTTGACATACAATACGGTCAAAATAACAATTTCATTTTCAATTAATTTATTAAATATAAATAAATCTCGAAACAATTGGTTCTATAATGAACATATATACAGACTATATTAAAAATGTGCCCAATTAAGGTACAAGGTGGCTAAAAAAAACAAACACACACTCACAAACTTACTCACACACCTTCATGATGCTGGTGTGTCGCAACGAAATGGACTCAGCAGCCATATATGGGACAGCAGGTCAAACCTCTGCCGTTCACCTCAGTATAAATAGACCCCAGCTTGACTTTTCCTCATCTAGACGTGGTGCTGCTAAAGCAGTTGTCATGCAAATGCACAGGCATTCACGCTACAGATGTGCCTACAGGTAAAAGCCTGCGTTTCACATTTCAGCCTGAGAAAATTAAATATATTGCATTTTGAAGAGGCTCTTGATAACTCAATAGACTAATAAATGCAGAGGGGATCTCAAGTAACTATTCGCCGTAGCTGAGGGGTTTATACGCCAATCGAGTTATAACCCCCTCTCTCACACATAAAATTAACTTTCAATGTAATTTTGCAGATATTTTAAAATTGCACAGCATAATTATCCCAAGTTGTTTATGTCTCCCAAGCAAACGCTTTCAATTTCCTCTAAGCAAAGCTTTAACGTCAACGAAAAGGTATGTTTCACATTACTGTACCATCACTATAAATAGCACAATATCAGGTGAAAGATCATTCATAATATTCAATAAGACTGAGATTAAGACTCTGAGAGATGTATTGACTCATTAACACGAAAAGCCATAAATAACTCAACTAAATTCATATCTTGGGAAAACAAGTTGCTAGTTTCAAAGTAAAAAGCTAGTTTCAAAGCTCTGATAATATGGTTTATCATATTATGTTTGAACTGCAAATATCTATATATATATATATATATATATATACATACACACACAGACACACAATTTTCATTATATATCTATATATATTAAAAAAAAAAAACAAGTACAAGTATATATTATTTTATTTGTGTGTATTGATCTTCAATCTGATAGTCTAAATCTAGGCCTTATTTTTCCACTAGGCTTAAACACTTAGCAAAACGGCCCTTTAGAATTAGACAATCAAGCTCGCAATGTTCCTATTATGTGCCCGTGATGGACTTAACAAAGATGCATTGATAGTCCTAGACTGACATCAGTGCTAAAACATTACTTGCCAAAAACTATATCAAGCTAGAAATATGAGAAGTGGGTAAGATTAAAAGTGAAGCCGTTCTTTATTAAGGATTATCTTGATGGGACCCTGCAGTCTTACTGGGAGGCTGCAGAGATGCCTGCTTGAAATCTAGACACATGGGGGGATCTACTGTGTCCTGCATTGCACCGGGGGTTATCAAGAAATTATGTCACAAATGCATAATTATGCTATGATTCATGCATTGCCCACAGCTGAGCCACTAAAAGCAACTGGCTGAAGTTGAGCTACTCATTACTCACTAAAGTAATTCAGCTGAAAGACAATAAATGGATGCCCTGATGGAATTTCATTATTGTTATTATATAGCACAATTACGCTTCTTCAAACTACAAGAGATTTCTGCTTTGAGAAAACTGAGAAAATAGCATCTTTGTGATGCTAATAATGCTAATGCTAACCAACACAACAACACTGGTTGTTTGCAATCCGCTACCAGAGTGTTTACACAATGTCACACTTCGAGGAGATCGAGTTGCTTTTTCTGCCCGTCTCCCAGAACATAAAACTCTAAAGCTTCCCCCAAGATACGAAACCTGAACTTTAGTTTTTGCCTAATGAAAACAACTTTTTACACATTTTACATAATATTTACCTACTAACGAGAGGGAAAAATAATTCTGGGCTTCTAAATTCATGTCCCTGACAGGAGGAGGATTGGAGAGTTGGCTCTGTGGAGATTTTAACAAGCCGTCAAGCAGCTGATACTGGATATTTTCTTTATTCTTTTAAAGGGGTCTTTTCATAGTGAGTACATTTTCTGCTTTGAATAGCCGAGCTACAAAAAAGTCTTTAATGACAGAAAATGTAAAAAAGACAGCTAGGTGAAAACTAAGCACAATTTTTAATATGCTAAACTCTTGCAGATCTAACTATTACACATATGGTATAATTCAACACATCCTAAACAATGAATATTTTATTAATAATTTAAAAGATAATTCACCAGGGAGAAAAGAAAAGAGTTATTTATAATCACAGACAATTTAATGGCATATTTAGCAAATTATATCATCTAGCATTTAGCAAATTATATAATCTTTCCAGTAAAATTGAGTTAACAATAAAATAAGACTCTAAATATTATCCAGTGTTGGTAACAGTCTATTGCATTGTCTTATGTACAGTACATACCTTATTGGCACTTTGTGGGCTTATATTTTATTTATTTATTTATTTTTTTTTTTGAAAGGAAGAAATTAATTTAATTTTGCAAGGATGCATTTAACTGACCAAAAGTGACTATTTCAACAAATTCTGCTCTTTTAAACTTTCTATTCAAACAAGAATCCTGAAAAAAAGGCTTCCACAAAATATCAATCAGCACAACTGTTTTCAACATTGATAATAATAAAAAAAAAAATCTGAAGCAGCAAATCAGCATATATTAATGATTTCTGAAGGATCATGTGACACTGAAGACTAAAGCAATGACTGCTAAAAAATCAAGCTTTGCATCACAGGAATAAATTACAGTTTTAAATATATTGAAGTAGAAAATAGTTACTTTAAATTGTAATAATATTTCACAATATAGGAAGTATTTTTGATTAAATAAATGCAGCCTTGGTCTTTCAAAAGCATTTTACAGACCCCACTTAACGTTTGAATGGTAGTGGTTTACTTACGAAGAATAAAGACAAATAAAAAGGATTCTAATTGTTAATCTGAAAAACTCAATCCAGTTCTGTTGCGTTCAGAAGTAATGGGTAAAGCTAAATTCAAATGTACGAGACGTTTTATGGATTATTCGACTCCATCAGTGGGTGTTTTTCTCTCCTCCTGTCTGATCCCGCAGACTGCACCATCAATCTCCAAAACTACATTTGCTGATCCAACCTGCAGTGCTTAATTTCAGGAGAACCAATCAGCCGGAATCTGCTCGACTGAACACCATGCCCACTGTTCAAAAACCGGCTTCATTTGACTCCAGGGCAATCTTTGATGATGATGACGAGTTGTCACCACAATAAAGATTTCGACAGCACAGACAGATAATTTTAAAGCCCCCTAAGGTAAATTAGTAGCAAGCAAAGTGCTTTCAAGTGGTGAATAAAAGCTGCAGTGAAGCTCCATTTCTCTATAAACAAACATCACATTTATCTTGCTAGAACTAATGGAAGTATGTCCATACTTAATGCCTTCGAAACAACTGGATTTCTCCTCATCAGAATAATTCAGCCGGTTAACCTCAAAAGAGCGCTGAATAAATCGAAATTTGCAATCACAGGAAAGACAAACTGGAAAACAACCAAAAAGATGATGCATATGTTTCATATTCAGTTCGTTACATTCATTCGATTGCAACTCATCAGTGAGAATTTCCAACTACAATGATGTCTGTACTTTGAAAAATCAGAGATGTAAAAAACATCAATGCCGACAGTGTGTTTGTTTAAGAGCGGCACAAAGGACACTTCTACCCATGAGTGCACTGCAGGCCACGCTTTATGAGGATCCAAGCACACCTGGTGAAGTTCTATGAGGGCCCTCTGATCCTCGAGAAGGCAGTTTATTACTCTCTAGGGCTCTGAAAAAACACCAAAAACAAGCCAACTACAGAGACCTATTACTCAGAAAGAGACATCACAGAGGATCGTGGTGATATACAGGACTTACTCCCTACTGGAGTGTTTATTTAAATGCTGTACGAGGACCATTGGCTGTCGTTAAAAAGAAGAGAAAAATGGCAAGGTTTGAAGTAACTTCAGCTGTTTATGTTTTTAATCATAAAGAGCAAACAATGCATTTAAAAAAAAAAAAAAAATGTTAGTCCATTCAATGTCCTGGCCGTATTTCCACTGTTTTGGCAGTGCTGATGTTGACAAACTAAACTACCAAATAAGCTGCAGGTGCTGTAAGTCATATGAAACCATACAATGCTTCAGTGTAGAAATCAAGCACTGTCTACATTAACTAAAAGAGAGGCATCATGTGCTACAAAAAACTGCTAGAGCACAAAATGCTACTTAAAATATACATGCATTTTAAAAACACATTTTTTTAAAAGATCATAAAATATCATAAAATCATAAAATAAACACACACGCGCATGTTTGTTTCTATTAACTGGCCATGGGTCGGGCAACACAATGTCAAAAATGTCAGGTTTTACTATCCTTGTGGGGACATTTGTAGCATAAACAAGTACACACACACACACACTAAACTAAACTAAAAACCAGAAGAAGAAAAAAAAACCTTTTGAATGGTAGAGTGTGTGTATATATAATATAAACTTAACCCATAACTGGAATCTGAAATTCCCGAATGGGAAAGTCTGCTTGACTCCACTAAATTTAAATCAGCTGCGCCCTAAAATACCAATATGTTTCGTAATAAATTTTCAGGCCCCCTTCTAACGACTCTGAGCAAGCATGCCGGGCGTCCATAGGAACATTTGTCAGCGCTGGCCCAACTGTCTTGGTTTTGGTCAGAAATGTGGCATTCCCAGCCTTCACAGCTGCCTCCCCCAGTTGGGTCCAGGTCAGCAGAGTGCCGAGGCCAGACCGCCGCTCCCTGGCCCCCGGAATGGGCTCTCCCCTGCAGAGAGGACACTTCGGCTCTCAGGCGGAGGGATTAGTTTCAGGCCAGCAGAACTCCCAGTGGGGGAAGAGCACTGAAACTACAGAGGTTAGAGCCACTGCTTCCTTCCAGCCGGCTGACATTTGCGAAGCCAGGAGCCCACATAACAAAAACACATTAGGCAAATGTCTGGTTGGGGTTGTCTGTTTAAATTGGCCAGATGAAAGCCACTTTGATTGGGGCACTGCCATTCTGCACAATGGCAGTGGGCAGTTCCAGGGAAGGGGCAGGCGCATGGAAGGAATGCAAGAGGGAGAAAAGACTGCGTCTCGGCGTAAGGGAGAAATGGATCTGTGTGTGCCTCAGCGGGTAGTGTAAATGTGCTAGATGATACCACAGCTTAGAAAAGTGCAGCCTCATTGATATGTAGGCATCATAGGTTAAAGCAACGCAGGCATTGTGAAAGGCCTTTTGTTCTAAACATAAGTTTTCTCTTAGAATAAAACAACTACTTTTTAGTACCCCCTCCTCCTCCAAAAAAAAAAAAAAAAAACTTAAAAATGAATGACTTATATGTAACAAAATATAACAAGTAAAAAAGGGGCCATTTATTTAAAAGTGACAACTTTTCTTTAAAAAAAGATGCTTTTAAAGCACATTTAAGCATAAAAATATGCTTATTTCTTCTTATACACACACATACATGTGTGTGGGGATCCAAAATATACGTTTTTTGTGTACATAATATATGTGTGTGTACGGTTTATTTTTATTATGTATATTTAAATAAAAAAAACTTTTATTTTGGATGTGATTAATCATTGCCCAGCACTAATATATATATATATATATATATATATATATATATATACATATATAAGAAATATATGTAATATACATTTATATATCAAGAAATGATATATACATACATACATAGTAAGGCCAAATCAGTTAAATGCATCCACAAATAGTTTGTGCTTACATAATATGTGATGAATATCACATATAAAATGTATGTGTGTACTGTGCATATTATTTATGTAGATATAAATATACACATATACTGTATACACACATATATATATATATATATATATATATATATATATATACATACATATACCTTTTTTATATACGTGCAATACATATTTAGATAATTTATTTTTTGTTAAATGTGTGCAGATTTAACATATTAATATAAACAGTACACACATATTATGTAATATGTAATATGTAAAATACACACACTCACACACACAAAATCTGCAATAGCGTTTTAGACAAAACATTTTGGGCCACTACTATTGCTTTTTCTTTTACATTAAAACTGTTTTGAATTGATACATTGCCTGGGAAGTGTCTTCAGTCTACCAACTCCGAGGAAGCAACTAGAAACAATCTGTACTAAAAATATTTCCACACTCTTCAGGAAGTATAATTAAATCACTCAGGACTGCTTACCATATATAATGGCAGGGCTGCTATTGGGCGGCAGATTTCATTTTTAACTCTACTTTAGACATTTAACAGCTGAACTTCTCTGGCTCTTTCTTTCTCCTTACGTATATGCATTTAAAATAACGCTAGGATTATCTGGTTATGGAATGCCATTCGTTTTATAGGACAGGAAGATGCTGCAGCGGCTCCTGAAGTGTGTGAACTATTAGCAGCTTGCTTGGCCATCGGTTGCCTCCCATCATGCTGGCGTCATATAAAGTGACTTGAAGCATGACCAGAAGTTCAAAAATAACCAAAGGTTAATAACAGTTTAGGACTATCCATGAGAGAGAGAGAGCAAAGACACATGCTAATAGCATCCCCCGATGTGGCCTAACTCCCTGTGACTCCAAGCTCTGGGTCTCGTCTACTTAATTGGCAAAACTCGCAAAGACAGTTGCCTTTACTTACAATAAAAATCTAGCACCCCAACTTTGTGCAGAGTTTTTTGAGAGGCAAGTGCACCAAATACACTTTACATTAAAACGCAACAGCGACAAAGTCACATTTTCTAGACTGACGTGCCAACTTTCCATGTTTATTTCCTTTTCGTGCTGTGCTCAGAAGGTGATTTCCTTTTAGAGGAAATGGAAATTGCCTAGTGGGACTTTAAGCTGAACTCTTCAAAAATATGTCAAACTTCATCTTCTATATATCTAGGCCTCTCAGTGATTGACATGATGGTCAAAAATCCCATCTCAACACCAGTGGGGTGTCGTGGACATACTCAAAAGAGTAACAAACTTAAAAGTGAAGCCTCAATATGCAGGAGACGTTCATTTCCAGATGTATACATTCTGAACTTTCCTCACAAACACATTTCTGCGCACCAAAACCGCAGGGAAAGGGCTTTTATTGCTCGGTTGCATGTAGTATAGTTGCTCCATGACTTCACTGGGGTGTATCATATCACCAAGTCTGAATGGGATGTGCAGGGTGGATTCCTCGTAATGGATACGCCGGAGAGGAAAACTTGTTTCAAAACAGCATTTGAAGTTCACCTGATGACACATCCTCTTCACAGGCCCTTGTCGACCTCTGCCTACTGTCACAACCTATGGAAATGTAACAAGAAAGCACTGAGAGGAAGCAGTAATCAAGGCTAGGGGACCGCTGTCATGAGTGACGCATAGATTCGGAGTGAAATGTGTTTTGACGAGCAAAGAACTGAGGAAAAAACTGAGTTTTGACACCATTGTGAGAAATGCTTATATTAAAATAAGGGCTCACAGAATCCCTGCCGCTCTTCATTTGATTCGTATGACTAAAATGTTTATAGGAGACGTTGAGTCACACTTTCATTTTGTGGAAAAACACACAGGAAAAGAAAAAAGATGATGGCTGGCCAACTTGAATGCTTTCAGACAGGGTTATAAAGTCCTCTGCATCCAATAACATTAGCAGGCCGAGGGTTTGGCTTTAATAAATGATGATAAATGAAAAGAAGGATGACTAACTTTGCACTCAGATTGCTAACATATGATTCAGTCTACAAATTCAAAAAAATTAAATAAAAAAGGACTTGTCATGAATTTCAAAACAAGAGTATTGAAGGACCTGATAGAGAGTGTCGTGAATGCTATGTTGCATTACCATCGTCGATTCCTTAACAACAAAACAGCGCAAAACAAATTGTTTTAAACAAACATTAAGTAAAGCGATATCCAAAGTCTCGTCGTCAAAAACGTCTGAGGAGTATAACTCATGGCTCACAGCAAGATTGATCTATAAATAGAGAAGCGTACCATGGTAACACTCCCTGCCAAGTCTCGGTTACACGACTCGCAACTTTTTATAGGCCGCAAAAACTTCCTGTTGCTGTGGATACAACGCAGAAGAATAGTCCAGGATTTGGATGGGAAACAGGTAGGACTGGTCAGGCCAATTAGAGGAGCCATTTGCTTGAATGAAAGCTACCAGAGGGACATTCAGGGTAATTAGGGGTTTGTTCATTCACTGGACTGGAATTGTTCTCCCTCTCGGCCCCACCTGGCTTAGACTCACTAGAAGAATAGAAATGACATCCAGCTTCAGTTTTAATGGCTGCTCAGCATAGACAGCTGTCATTTCTGACTTTATATGCATATTAGAATAGTGGATTAGCAAAGTGAGGCCCTTTTGGAGATGGAAAAATAAATGTAAAAGACCATTTTAACAGTAAAAGCAAAAAAAACGATTAATTGTGGTATAGTATTTTTTCTTACTATATACTGTGAAAATCAGTAATAGTAATAGGAAATTTAATTTAATATAATTTTACAGTGAAATACTGTAGATACTTGTATGCTACAACTTGGTAAATTAATGTTTTTTTTGCATTATTTTTGTGTGATCTGTGTTAATGTGATGGTGTTTTGCATTTGTATAATACTGTGCATCTTCTATATATTAGTATTTACCACAATTTCTGACATTTCAAAGTTTAATGAACAGTTAATGTAACTAAAATATCACTATTTCTTTACAAAACAATTTATTTCTGTGGAACACAAAAGGAGAATTGTTTATTAATGTGCTAGCAGCTCTTTTCCATTAAACAATGAATTGGGACTTGAGCTTCTATTACAAGTAATCATAAGGATTTGTGTATTTTATTAGCATTCTGAGTGTTTTTAATTTTTCTGTGTAAGAAACAGACTGAAATTTATATTGTTACTCCCTGATGAACCCCCTGTATTATTAGGAACTCAAAAAGCAATCACAAACCAATCAGTGAACAATTCTGTGAACTAATCAACAAACCAGTCCGCTAACAAATCACATACTGATTTATAAAATTACTTTTTCACACACAAAAAAAGAGCTACAATAGCATATATTTAAAATATTTTTGAAAATAAAAAGAGGGAAATGTGAAGAAATATCCGTTGGAAATATCAGTTTACATTTCCAAACATTATTTTTGTCATTAATTGTAATAATGCAGTGAGATTATTGTCTGCA
>JAUMHE010000040.1:1144748-1176512 GCA_032359235.1 Enteromius mattozi | reverse complement strand
ATGCGAGATCCCATATGTAACGTCTCCGTTCCCTCCTTCAGGGAACGTGGGTTACGTTCGTAACCTAGACGTTTCTTGAGCACCAGATCTGCATATTGATTTCTGATGATTTCTGGTGAAACTGAAGACTGCAGTACTAATGTTGAAAATTGTGTTATTTTAAATTCAATATTTCACAATATTACTGTTTTTAATTGTATTTTTGATCAAAAGTGGCCTTGGTGCACATAAGAGACTTATCTAATCTTACCAATTCCAAATTTTTGAACAATAGTGTATTAAATATAAATCCATAATATACATGCATATCATGTATTCAGCCTTAACTATTATGTTCATGTCACAATGCACAACTTTGGCTAGTGAAAAGTTGGTGTAAAATGTAATATACAGAACATACACTTTCCTTTTAACCTTTAATCCTAAACCTTGATGTTGAAAGTTAAATAAGCTGTCAGGATGTTTGTTACATAGTGTTTTAGTTTAAGTTAGTATCCATTGCCTACAGGTTTGTAGTTCTAGGTTATGTTTCATAATAATGCTTCACTGCTGACCCTTTGTTCACCAGGCCTTTGATCAATATTGTTTGATAATTAATGGAGTTGTTACGCTCACTAATCCAATTACATGCTTTGCTCCCTGAAAGGTCTCAGTCTGATCAAGATTAATTTCTAACGGAGGGCTACTTCTCAATCCACCTTTGAACTGTGAGACATGTTCATCCACTGACCTCCATCGATTTCATCCTGCAGAAGCCTTTCTGACAACAGCGCAGCCCTCAGGTCTGACTGTCTTTGTGTGGTGGGAAATTTTCAACCCTGTAGATCTTTACTGAAGCATCCAGAGAAGAAAAACGAAACTGCTTTGGCTTTCAGAGCCATCCAATATATGAGCTGAACCTAACTCATACTACACAGACTTTAAAGACCTCTGGACCAGATTAGACCCTCTAATTGCTGTAACAGGCCAAGCGGTTTCCCAAAGGAAGACTTAAAGGAATATTCCTGGTTCAGTGCAAGTTAAGCTCAATTGACAGAAATTGTGGCATAATGTTGATTACCAAAAAACTAAAAATAATTTTGCTTTGTCCCTTGTTTGCTTTAATTAAAAAAAAAAAAAAATTATATATATATATATCTCATCATACAAAAGGTTAGTAAGTGACTTTCTAACATGTTTCTAACATGTTATAAAGGGAAAATCAAATCAATATTCTCACATATCATTCCACACCTTTATGACTTTCTGTTTTTATGCAGAAAAAAAAAGATATTTTGAAGAATGTTATTAATTAAACAGCTTCTGTTCCCATTGACTTCCATTGTATTTTTGTTGATATAATAGAAGTCAATTGGAACCAAAAGTGTTTGGTTTACTTTTGGGGATTTACTATTTAAACAACAAGTATTTAATGTTAACAATTGGGCCTATTCTCACTTTAACCCAGAGCTTTGCTCTCTTTAAAAAAAAAAGTGGAAAATTGATTGTCAGTTGAGCTTAACATGTTTTCAAATCTTTTTGCTTTTGTACTTTTATACTATTGTATGAATTCCCAGTGTTTATTACAACAAAATTGAAGCCACTTTTCACATTGGGATTGGGTTTTATTCAAATTTCTGTACAGGTCAGTTGTTTCGTAACTCTACAAGAGCTGTGAAGTTTATCAAAGTGTGGCAGAACCTCTCCATTCCTCACCTATTGAACCTCCCGTCTGAAATAGGTTTCACCTTTGTGACATTACTGGCATAAATCCTCACATCCCGTGAAGGCTGTCTGCAAGTGACTTCAGTGTCCGTCATAAAGTGAAACAGACAGTCTTAATTGCTGTTCCAGACTCAAGGAAACGGGACTAAAATATTTGCATAATTTCACGGAAGGCAGAGGAAATTGCTAAAACATGTGAGCCAGAATCCGCGTGCAACCTAATACCTGTTCAGCCTGGCTCTTGGGTGCCACCCAGTGCCGAATGTGCCAAGAAGAAGGGCACGTGTATGCGTGTGTGCGTCCAATCAGAAGGAAAAGGTCACGGGGCGATCTTATCTCGCCTTTCTCCCACAATCCCGAGCGAGAGCCTGTCAAAGTCGCACCGAAGTCTGCGTATTAAATGCACGGAGAGTGTTGCGTTTCTTATTTTGTGACATTTCAGATATATTGCTGCGATTGCGTTGGGTTTCACTCCTTACTCGTTAAAGCTGACGTCCAGTGTTTTTTTGGACAAGCATGTCTGTTTTTTAAAGGTTTCTAGGATTTTTCTGAGGATAACACGGGTGGAACCGAGCAACAAAGCATCTAAGATTTGGAATCAATCATATTAATTTCATAAACAGTGTTTGTACCACAGTGAAATGGAGAGTTATGCCATGGCTGTTAGCCCATAGTCTTTTCTTTTCCCACACAGACGCAGACAGTCGTGGGCGGAAGGCACAGCTGAGCGGAGTAATTAAGCCCACATCGGACATGTGGAAAAGGCATAGAGAGCGTAGAGTCCTCGGTGGACCGCATATGAACACTTCATATGGATCCATAGGGAGACACAACTCGCATAGATACCAGCCTCACTCAGATGATGGTAACGGTTTGTCACCTTGTAAAGTGAGGAGAGGAAAGTAAGCTGTCATGAATCATGAGGGAATATAGTGTCTTTTTGTTTGCCGTCGGAGGAATAAAGTCCAGTGAATGAAGCAGTGATTTCTACAGTCTGGGGATACAGTGAATTGTGGGTTATGAAATAGACTGTGAGGGTTGTTTAAGCCTCCATATATTGTTAACGTAAATCTTTAGTTTTTAGTTGAGGACTTGGGGTATTATTCTTTTGGTTCATGTTCATGGGAATGATTTTTAAAGGAAGTTTTTGAGACAGTTTGAGAGAGAACTGAACCAAAGGCAGAATACTCATGAATGAAAGGAAATAGATTGGACAGGTCTTTTTCAGGAGAAAACCTATGGAGTTAATGTTATATTTCATTAATTTATTATGATTGTACATAAAACAAATGCTGAATAGACAACAATAATTGCCTTTATTTAATTTCGTTTATTTTTATTTATGTAATTTATTTATGTATAAACCACAGTGGAGACACATTTTTAGAGTTTAGTTTATTTATTGTTGTTGTTGTTTTTTACTCTTTAGTATGTTGGAGCTGATTAATGTAATGTGCGAGGCACAAATCAATATCTTTCTTTATTTATGTTTAATGCAGGAACTTGTAAAGGTTTAAAATTGAATAGTATACTATATGTATAAAAAGCTAAAATTAATTAATTAATTTATTTTTAATTGCAGAAATGTTTTAAATTCTTTTTTTTTTTTTACTTGTTATTTTTTATACAAAGTAAAACAAATGTTTTTGCTTAGTTTTAATTTTCTCTGATATTTATTTTCAGCAGGTAACATTCCCCCATGGAGATGACAGTTTTGTTCTCTTGAACACATGGATGAAAATTTAGCAAATTGTTTCTCACTACAAAATTTTCTCGAGCTTCTGAAGGAGCTCTTACAGAAATGCGTTCTTGTGGCCTGTCCCTCTGTGTCTTGTCATGCATGGCCTTGCTGCTCCTCTCTGGATTATCTATCTGTCAGTGCAGGTTCTGAGGCAGCCTTGGACCTTGTTGTTTGACTCTTTCTGCACCAGTTGCTGGGCAAACAGTCAGTCCTCATCTCTGCTCACTCATCCCCTGACATGAGCTTTGATCTGAGGACCCCTTAGGGCCCCTAAGGTCCCAAACCAGAGTGGAGGTCAGGGGCCTCTGTCCACCCTGCCCTTGCCACAGTGGCTACACGCATTACACAATGCAAACAACACCATTGCTACTGTTAAAACCCATCTCTTAGGCACACCTGTCATTTTTTTGCACAGCAGACTAATTGAAAGCAAGTGATTGTGGCGACTTCCCAAAAAAATTATCTAACGTTAGTTCTTGCATTTTCTGAAAGTGATGAAAACTATGAATCTGGCAATATTTTCTTACTATGGTTGTTGTAAACCAGCGATTCTCAATCCCAGTCCTCACGCCCCAACGCTCTGCATTGCATGTATCTCTTTGTTAACGCACCTGATTCCAATAATCAGCTCCATGCATGAACTGTGTTCTGATCGACATGGTCCATGCACAGTGTTCATTGCTCCCTACTCCATGAGAAGGGGAAATCCATTAAAGTTTACTTTACTACATTGCATTGCATTGTGAATATATGAATACGATCTAAATTATGTCTTGCACACTTCAATGCACTTTGAATGGAACTTATGAGTTCGCTTCGAACTGGAATCATGGAGGAATATCCGGTGATGTCCACTTCCCAGGGCACATATGTTCGAATAGAACAAACTTCTGAAGTGACAAGAGAAACATACAAAATGTGCAGAGCGGTGGGGCGTGAGGACTGGAATTGAGAATCGCTGTTGTATACAGAACCGATCCTCTCTATATGAAGAATACGCAAACTGCCCTAAGGGTCCTCGAAACACCAGCGGGCCCCCTTGTTCTCAAAGATGTTTTCATTTTAGTTTTGTTTTTGAATTTGGCCAGCGGTTATGATAACATCAATGATCATTGTTTTTAATGTGGTGGGTTGTCACCCTTTATACATAAAAATCAAGTCAAATCATGTAATGTGAATCTCTTCCATGAGACAAAAAATGTTAAAAGCCTACCAAGCCGTGGAAGAGATACCGTTTCTCGAGCGCTTTTCGTGAGCATGATTCGAGATGGAGTGAAACACTGACAAATTACAAGTGCAACACTGTACCAGTTGAGCTACCAAGAAAGTTTACTACATCAGAAGAGCCATATGGAGCTCATTATGTGATACAAATGTCAAAATGTATTAGTTGTAGGGGTTTACGTTAGTGTTCACTTTAGCAGGAAACTTGTGAATTGTACAGCCCAGTCTCACGGCAGTTTGTACATATTTTTTTACGAGGTGGCTAATTCATACTAATTCATATGACCTCACTCATACGAATTCATAAGTTTTTTGCTGAATCGTATGTATTTTACAAGTTGCCACTTTGTATGAATTTGTTTGAATGACCTACACGTAACCCCACCCCTAAACCTACCCATCACTGGGGTTTAGACAAATTGTACAAAGTCATATGAGTGAGTTTGT
Organism: Enteromius mattozi; assembly: GCA_032359235.1. Taxonomy (NCBI): domain Eukaryota; kingdom Metazoa; phylum Chordata; class Actinopteri; order Cypriniformes; family Cyprinidae; genus Enteromius; species Enteromius mattozi. The sequence continues at coordinate 1,171,396 of JAUMHE010000040.1, read as the reverse complement.
ACGAATTTGTAGAAATTAGCACAAATTTTCCAAATTGTACATATACGTACAAATTGGTTGTGAGACTGTGTTGGAATTGTATGTATAGACATGTTTTTGATATTTTGCGAAAATTGGATTTTTGCACCACTACTATAAACCCACTTTTTCATTTCCCAAAGGACCTAACAGTGAACAGTTCTTAAGTGGATAGTTCTTTCAAAAATAAAAATGATGTGATGATCATTTACTGCTCCTTAAGTTGTTCCAAACCTGTAAATGTTTCTTTCTTCTGTTGCGCATAAAATAATTTATTTTGAAGAATATTGGTAACTAAACAGTTGATGGATCAACTGTTTGGTTACATTCTTAAAATCAACAAAAAAATCTAAATATCCAAAATATCCATCCTTCTTGTGTTTAACAATTAAAAAAAATCTTTAAAGGGGGCCATTTTCTTCTTAGTTTAATAAACCTGAAGAATTTTTTTTTTTTTTTTACATTCGAGGAATGGAATGATTCCATGAGGTCCTTCATGGAACCATAGATGCCAATAAAGAACCTTTATTGAGGCACATTTTTTTTCAATGTTTCCATTCCCACTTACATCTCAGATGTGAATGTAACTGATTTGTCCCAATCCAGGTGTCTTACTGATGAAGATGGACGACTTTGGTTGACATCAGTGATTCGAGGCCGCCTCAGAGATGGTGACAAATATCTGAATCACCAAGTCAGCGGTGAATAATAGGCTAATTTAATTTACACATGGCAAAATTCATGTCGCCCTTTAGGTAGAACCCTAATTTTGTGGTTAACAGCTGTCATCAAATTTCTCTGGTCAGGTTACTACCCTTACCACAAAGACAAAGGGACGGGAAAGAAACCATCCCATCCTGTAGGATAATGACACTTTAATCAGGCTAATCCAGAAGACTCCTGAATTCCCACACAGGTGGAAATCGCACACCTATGCCCCATTCACAACGACAGACCTGTCCACACGCAGACGTATGTCATGGGAACACTCGGTCACCCACAGTGACACACTCAGACATCAGCGCCTGCTCTTTTGAAGTCAGTATAATTAACAGGCCATCTGATACACTATCAGCCCAAGAGGCTCTTGGTCTCAGAGGCACGTAGCAGATCCATCAGTGGTTGCTAACTGGCTGCACTGTCAACAGTCTCAAGCCCTCCTATTATGACTCTTCCATGCCCCAGTAGGACGTGGGGTTAACTCTTAGGCCCACCGCTTACCCAAAGATATACAACATATTGCATACGGTTTATTAGACGTTGTCGTAGTCTGTGATAAGTTATTCATGGCTATGTGTGAATAAAAGATGACGACCTGCAAACTGGTGCATGTCACACAAATGTTAATGAGACAGACGTACAGCTGATGACTCACATTATGCATAATGGAGGACAATGACCGTCTACACCGAGGTGAGACTGACCTCGATAATAAAGCCCACATATCCAGTCACAATGCTAATGTTTGACAGAACACGATGAAGAATGGAGTACAGTTTGTAGAGTGTTATAATGTTGATTTAAATGTTTCTAAAGCATGTGTGAGCTTGTTAATATTCTAGCTTTTATACAGTATGTGTCTTGAGTCCCTCTATCAACGTATTGTATATATATATATATATATATATATATATATCCACCCAAAGTCTGACCCTTTTCTTTTTCTTTTCTCTATCATGCAACATATACTTTTGGGGCCAGTAAATTGAAAAGCATACTTGCTGAAAAAATGAATATTAAAGGGTCTGTTCACCCAAAAGTAAAAACTCTGTTCATTGTTCATTTTTGGAACACAAATTAAGATATTTTTGATGAAGTCTGAGAGGTTTCTGATCTTTGGTTCATGCATCGTGGTACTCTTGTGAATGTGCAGCTGACACAGAAGAGAAAAATTTGTTAAATAAAGTTACAATTCTAAAACAAGTATTTTTGTAGCTTCATACCATTACAGATGAAACACGGATGTCACATGGACTATTTTAACAATATCCTTACTACCTTTTTGCCTTGCACATATCAGTTGCTATCTATGGAGAGTCATAAAGAGTTTGGATTTCATCAGAAATATCTTAATTTGTGTTTTGAAGATCTTACATGTTTGGAACGACATGAGTAATTAATAACAGATTGACATTTTTAGGTGAACTATCCCTTTAAGTATATTAAAAGTAATAATTCATATTTTCATATTTAGATTTTCCATCTATCCAAGAATCCTGGGAGAGTGAAAAATCTGGACTGGTTAAGTACTGTTTTTAAGAAACATTTTTGAATAGCAGATCAGCATATTAGTGTGATTTCTGAAGCATCCCTGAAAACCCCGAAGGACAGTGAGAAACTGAGTGGCTGCCATCAGATGAATAAATTACATTTAATATAGTATTATATTGTATAAATTGTATTTTTGAGCAGCTTTGGTCATCAAGAGACCTCTTTCAAAAACGTTTAAAACCGTACCTCAAACTTTTGAGAGGTATAGTGTAAATATTATTCAATTGTGCATATTTAAAACATATAAAAATGCTATCAGTGAAATTAGCCATAGCGATAAAAAGAAAGCAGCTGTTTTATTTCAAAAAAGTGGTTGAAATCTTTCTTGACTTTTTAGAAAAACGAACAAAAATGACTGCATTCTTTTATGATGTGTGTATATCCACAGTTGGACACTGTTAGTAGATGAATAAAATAAACTGAGAGTGTGAAAGAGAGTTTATTTTATAAAAGTCCAGAGGCCCAAAAGTGGCCATAGCTGTAGAAACTCCTAATTATGAAACCGATGATTGTTTATGGTGTGGTAATACCAAGTCAAACACTGAACAGTCTTCGATTTTGCCATGATTTTCCTCATTGTTTCTCATTATTGTTGGAATTTTAGAATTGTCTATTGTACTCATTAAGTTTTAAATATGTATATATTTTTTCATTCTGTGTTTGCACAACGGTGAAACGTTAAAGCTATGTCATTTGTTTGACCGCTCAAAGAAACAAAATTGAGTAATTATAATTCATTTGTCAAACACAATCTCCTCGGACTACACATTGTACCTGATATCCGTGAAATCTCTCTGATGCGGTCACTAAAAGTTCACCGCGGAGAAAAACACAACGCTGAATTAGTGTCCAAGCTGTTTAGACATCTCCATCAAAACCTATGACAGACTATTTCTTTCTTTTGAAGTCCTAGCTTATTCCTGACCTGTCAAAATAAGACTGATGCTTAAGAAAAAAAATGAGTGGGAAATTTGTTTTTGTTCTCTGAATAGATTGGCGGGTGTGTTTTTGATTAAATTAACCACAGAGGTGGTCAGTGCCATTAAATAATACCTCATTCCCTCCTCATCTGTCCGTTACATCACCTGAAAACAATCATTTTGGCAACCACCATTACTAATGCCAGCAGAATGTATAAAAAAGGGTGTAATTGTAATAAATGATCGTAATATCCCATTGTAACCAAACGACTACCAAGAAACTCATGACTAGCGAGTTCTTTGTTTGATGAGGTGGACACAGCCAAAGGCTACAGCCATGAATCTGAGAAAAGACAGGAACGAGAGAGGAAAAAAGAGTTTAATCTACATTCACAGGTGTGTCACACCTTTGTTACCATCTCTGAAGTTCACAACAGAGTCCGAGACAAAGGCCAGAGCTCCATGTGCCCATTGTAGCCTGGAGAACAATACAGTGACTGTGACTTACTAATCCCTGTGGAGCGCTGACAGCTCAGGCCTGAAGCCACGCTAGGCCTCATCTTCGCTCAGAGCAGTGTCTGTGAACCACAGTGATAGGAACGGAGAGTATTTATAGTAGCCAGAATCTTGCCAAAAGGAGGGAACCAAAACCCATTGTGGAAGAAAAATATTATCCCCATTGTCAACCTGTGGCCGTCATTGTAGCGTCACTTGATGGATGAGAAAGTATGTGTCTGGAGGGGAAATGGCTCAGCGCATGAAAGCTTTTCAGGAGATATTTGTAATGAAACTGGCCCATAAAGAAGAGAAAGAATTGCAGTTCGTATTTCATAAAGCAGGTGTCTGTTAGATTTTACTCACCTCACCCATCCTGGATGTACCTGTGACCCATAAATGACTACAAAAACATCTCAGTTTCAGGGTTGGGCAGTAGGTCAAGAGTTAGAATTGGAATTTGATTTGACTGGCCAAGCAAAACTGGAATTTGATTCGGAATTGAAGGAAGTGGAATTACAATTTGGTAAGCTTTGTGGAGATGAAGCATTCTTACACCAAATTTGGCAAATATTTATATTTATTAGTGCTTTCAAATTATTATTTGCAATTATTTTTTTTGTTTACATAATATATGTATGTGTGCTGTGTTTATTTATTATGTATATATAAATACACACACATACAGTACGTATTTTTTTAAATTACTATATGTAGATACATTTATATATTTTTATTATTCTATTTATATATATATTTAATATATAAACATATGTTTTTTTTAAAATACATGCACGCATGTGTTTGTATTTATATCTAAATAATAAATATACACAGTTCACACTCATACGTAAAAAAATTTTTTTATTTTGGATGCATTTAATTGTGGTTAATCGTTTGACAGAACTAATATTTACATAAAAAGAATTGTTTACCCAAAAAATGTAAATTCCAAACTGTATGACTTTTTTTTTTACTAATGTGGAAAACAAATTAATGAATTTGTCTCAGTGTATACAGTATGTTTTTTGTCCAAACAATAAAAGTCAAATTTAGTTCTGGACCCCATTGACTTTGTATGAACAAAAACAGTTCTTCAGTACACCTTAAAATATTTTCTTAATATCTTTTATTATCAAATATTCAGACATTTCTTTAAAATATCTTCTTTTGAAGAAATCGGTTGGAAACAGAGTAATGTACGACAGAATTTTCAGTTTTGGATTAACTGTCCCTTTAAGGACAAAATTATAAGATCCATAAGATCTATACGTTCAAGACACATTTTTTAGATCTTTTTAAGCCAACATTCAAAGATTGTCCAACCTTACTTGTCTAATTACAATTACACTTAAACGCCCTTATGTTATTTTATACTAAATTCGAATTACAATTCTGTATCATGTTTGGTACCTAAATTCAAATGAAATTCCGTAACTGAACACGATCCAATTCTGAATGCTGTACACTGCAGCATCGTATATGTTCTGTACTGGAAATGTTTTTCTTTTGCATCGGCTATTATATTTTGTGCCATCTCCATGTTGTGATAACCGACACTTGGGACTTTTTTCACAGGTGACATTACTCCCCAACACACCTTAGCCCTGGAGAATAGCAAAATGCGTGGCGTTGTGAACAACAATGCCCTTTAGGAGCTCACCTAAACCCTTTTGTTCAGTCCACAATGACTGCGGTTCCCACCCTTTTCTTGTAAACAGCAAGAAAAGAATAACGCATACCTTGCAAGAAAATATCAGTATCCTGAATCACACTCCTAATCAGGCCATAGCATAAAAACACTCAAGGACGCTGCCAACACCGCCCCTCAAACTTCGCAAATAATCGAGAAAGAAAGGACTGAGTGGGCAAAGAATCAATAGGAAGAGGGGAATATCTGATGAAATGTTTTCTTGTCAGTGCTCAACCTCATCACCCCTCCCTTCCCTGGTTTGACCTTCCTCTCCGAGCACATCCAGCCACAAAGAGGCTCCATTCTCTCGGGAGATAGAGCGCCTTGCTTTTGTGCAGAAACTCTATCACCTGCCTAAAAGAAAACTGTGTCATCTCCCCCCTCCAGCCCAGCAGGAAGGCTCCAGACAAGCAGATCACACACACTGTAATATTCGTGGTGACCTTCAGCGAGCCACCAAACTTTCTCACAGTCTGCCACGTTTCATGATGCTACATATTGGATGTAGCTGTGGATTACACTGACCGCAGGGTAGTGACTTGGCACTGTGAAAAGAAAGCCATCTTCAAAGAAAGAGTGTGGCCAGGGTCTGTTTTGCCAGTGTAAACAAACAGCTTTCTATTATATGGCTTTCTAGAATGCTGGATTCTGATTGGCTGGTCATATCATCAGGTCTGTCAGGTGATTAATCTCATTTTTTAACTTTAAAACTTTTTGACCTTTTATATAAGCACTTGTTTTATCTAGTTTAATCTAATTATGTTGTGTCTATATTGTGTAATCTATATATACACATTACAAAACTAATATAAAGGAAAAAAAGATATGTTTGTCAAGCAAAGTTTGTTTTATTTTTAAACATTTTAATCTAATTAATTATTTTACATTGCTTTCATACATTTTATTATTTCAGTTTCTAAGTGGAAGCCTAATAATATGCAGGAAACATTATAAAAAAAACGCAAATCAAAATTTCATTGTATTTATTTGAAGGCATTGTAGGAAAATAAGGTAAGAATGTTAACAAAAAAGTATCAATATACTTCACCGGGTGACTGATTATGGTACATTTAAGACAATTGTTTTGTATTGTGTTATGATTAAAAATGCAAATGAGGCATTGCATTTGCAAATATTTGCCTACATGCCCAGAACAGAAATCTGAACATTTGGTTAAAGTTTCATATTTGGAAATACATTTACATCACTCCACATATCAGAAAATACTATAAACAGCCAGAAAACTCTCCATGTATTTATGAATAAAATATTATTTATCAAGCAAATGATATATGAATGCACAACAAACAAATATACAAACAAACCACTCAGTAAAAACCTTTAGAATATAGTGCTCAATGCATAAGAAAAAAGTATTTTGACAAAAAAAGGACCTTTAAAGATATGTATTGCAATTAATCTACAGACACGAATAGATAAAAGTTTAACAAAGCTGGCCTATGCTGCAATTATGCATGCCACTGGTCAGTTTAGTGATAGCGATATTTGTTTTACAAATTATGGTTCTTTTTTCTCAAATTCTTGAGATAAAGCTAACAAGACATGATTAAATGACCTACATGTTTTGAATGAAACCAAAATAAAGCAGATGCTTAACTGATAATCAAAGTAACAGGCCCCGTTTAACATTTTCTTCCTCCTTGCTGTTGAGTGAATAGATATTAGATAACAAATAAGCTCAGAATGTCTTTCATATCCTCAAAGACTGTTCTCTGAATCTTGGCCCGCCGTGGGTTTGCAGTAAGTGCATTTGGTTAAACTACAAAGAAAGCCTCAGTGAACTTGGCTGTTTGGCTTTGGACCTACAGTTCCTTCCTGTTCATGGAAATTTTGTCTCAGAAATGTGTTTTTGGTACACCAAAAATTGGACTTCCTTATGGGTTAATACCCGAAAACACAGCTCCATATTAATGAAAATGCGTTCCACCTGAGAAAAGGAAGGCTATACAGAGTATTTCAAGAATTTAATTAAACCTACTGGACATTTTTGCTATCCATACAAACACACACCGGTAGGCCTACAGAAAAGCAGTTTGCTAACTTTAGCGTTTACTAAAATAACCTTTGATTATTCGGTGTAAATTAGGAAAACATCAAGGTTAAAACGAATTACAAAAAACTTGACAGAGAGAGAGAGAGAGAGAGAGTTGAAAGTTTTTGTGACTGAGGCGGATTGTGGCGTATTGTGGATCAATAGCGACCTCTGCTGACTGTGTACAAAACTTAAGGTTTAGAATCAGAATCAGAAATTAGAACACTGTATTTTTTCCTTCGTATTTGTAATATAAGCATATCTATTATTTTTCAACCCTTTGTTTGATTATGATATCCAGAACAAATCATAAGAAATGAGAAATATATAGGCTAATAGCCTAAAATTAAGAAGTAGCCTAATATTAAATTTGGCTGTTTGGCCATCTAATTAAAACGAATGAACAAATGTATGTATTTATAAATATCATCCATTTTTAAATCATTTACTGAGACCCCTATTGGCTCCTGGTTAAGAACTACTACTGTAGGCCTATCATGTGGCCAGAAAGCTCTGTCACCACTAGATGGAACTATTAATTAAGATTCTCCTTGTCTATTAGTCTTTAAACTGTTTTTTAGTCACATGAATGATGCATGAAATGCGCATGCGCACTTTCTACTGTGTATTGAATACTAGGGCCTAAGTATTCTACATTCCAGTTGCGTTCTGATAGTGTAATGATATATTAACAGGTAGAAGAGGATGACATATCACGGTGGTTTAAAAGCAGATAATGCTTTCCTCATTGTAAGACCAGTGAACCCCAGAACGCTCATCCAGCGCAGCAGCGGTAGAGAACGTGAGAGTCGTTTCTGAGCTGTCCTTGCCTGACAAAGTGCTTCATCTCCTGTGAGACTCCCTCAAGGAAACAGTTCAGTGTTCTGGGAAACTAACGGCTCGACAGCTGCAATCCTCCACAAACGTGATGAAAAGTCGGCTTCCTCTTCAAACCGCACACATTCTAATGACCACATGGGCACAAGCTCACACAATTTGGCTTTCTGCAATTTGGAAAATAGTAACCTATTTTGAGTTGATAATATGAAGCTTTCTGACACATTTGATAAACAGACGCACAAGCAGGCTAGTCTGGCTAAACGGTTCACGTAGGCCTATTTAAAATGTTACACTGTATGGACTTTATGACATTTAATTATAAATACATTCATCAAGTATAACTCTTAAGCAAAGTGACATTTATATGTAATATAGTTCAGCAGAAACTATAAACAAACATTGACTAATATGATTCAACACGATAAATGAGATCCCAGCTAACACGGAACGTTTTTAGAACCGGTTATCAAAGTTCATTCACAGTTATGCATTCTTTAATAACATTTAAAAAACGTTAGCATAGCGTTCATGGAATGTTTTTTTTCCTGAAACATTTTAGTTAGAAGTTATCTAGCTTTTTTAAAAAATGTTATACTAGTTTCAGATAGTCTTAATGAGAATATTCAAAACTAGCATTGTAATAATAGGCTAGTTCTAAAACAAAATTAGCTTGGGCAAATTTTCTCCAACGTTCATATAACAAAAAATAAAATAAAAATATTCAGAGAACATTAAAAAATAATGTTTTCATAATGAGAATATTTGCAAAATGTTCTTAGAATACATTTTTGTTAGCTGGACTGGTACAAGATTATTATGCATCAAGGTCGTAAAGTGTCTTAGACGTTCATTGAGCAATTCATTCAGTGATAATGTAAAGCACATGAAAAGAAAAGACAGAATAAGCCACAAATATCACATTCATAAATAAACTTAAACACACTTTGAAGCATAAGCACAAGACATCAAGCATATTTCGTGTACTATTCCATCTAGCCTTAATTACACAGCTCATGTTGCTGCTTGGTAAAAAATAACATTTATTTTTAAATGACTGTTGGATGATTAGAAAATTTACAAGCGCCTTAAAACAATCAAAATGATTTTCAGTGTGCTTCCCTGGCTATGCAAGTTGTCCTTTTTTCACAAGAGCTGGTTTTAAGCTAAATACAGACAGCATTTCAAATATTTCAACGCATATAGTAATATCCGTTTTTGTTTGCTATGAACATAAAAAACATCAGACAGATTTGTGTGCAATGACTTGTGTTTAACTTGTAAGTCCACATGCAGTTGCGTTCATTGCATAATGTCCATTAATGTAAGTTCAAAGGAAGTGCATGAGTACAGACAGTAAAAAGAGAGAGAGAGAGCGAGAGATGGAGGGGGATAAAAGACAGAGAGGTGCCAGATGTTTATGCTGTAGCTCCACATAGTCTGACCGCTGCTGAAATGTCTTTGTTGTCCTCTGATCGTGCTGAGACCACAAAAGGCCAGGTCTGTGGAAAAAGAATAAAAACGTCAGCCACACATTGCTGGTGGACTGCCATAAGATGCAGATGCGGACACATGTAAAGCTTAGTAAAGTATTACTTTTATTTTGAAATACTTATAGGATTTATTGTAATATTATATTATTGATAGGCTAGTCTAATTAAAACAAAATAAAAAATAATAAACCAATCAATATATGAACAAATATACTTCAGTTTAACTTGATATACTGTATGATAAATAAAATTGAATGCTAAATTAATAAGATAATAAACTATATGCTCATTTTATACACTAATTAAATATAGTATAATATGGGAAGTATTTATTTATATTTATGAACATTTTTAAAATGTTATTTATATTTATTACCGAATATTAAAAATAATATATATATATACATATATATCTCCACATGGTTACACTTTGTTTTAAGGAGGTCCTTGTTACATTAATTATACATTTAAGTATTGAGCAATATCAATTAACTACATGTGCTTATTATATGGTTAGGTTTAGGGTTGTTTGCATGTAATTATGCATAAATAACATATTATTATAATGGTAAGAACATGTAACATGTAACAAGGACACCTTCAAATAAAGTGTTACCATCCACATTAATATTTAATCTAACATATGAACTGTTGAGTAAAATCTGTAAATTAAAAAAATAAATAATAATTAAGAAATGTATATTATGTTATTCATAATTATTAAGTAATTTAAGTAAGTGTTATTGAATAATATTTTTGCATTTACTTTTATACTTATATATGTATATACATTTTATATTATTGATATTTAATACAGAATAATATATTTTTTTATATGTATATATTTAAAATCTGTATTATTCATGTGTAGCATCAGTATATGTCATAATTCTTATTCAGGTATATTCATAATTGAGTGTTTACCATGTATCTAATAGTAACACTGTACTACTAATAATGTATCATGGTATTATTTATGGTACTCCTAAAAGATATGATACTATTATATGGTAATAGCTTACTTTTTGTTTGTAGTATACATTTTTTATGTCAAAATGTCATATAGATGATGTATTTTACAAGTAATGCTGAGCAATAAATCTTCTCGACCAGATGGAAGCGTATAAAATCCTGTGACAAACTCAACAACACTCACTCATACCAAGTTTACAGGATGCACAAAGCTGTTCTCGTATCTGTCCTCCTGCAGGAGCTGTCTGAGGTGAGAAATGTAGCTGGATGCCAGACGCAGCGTGTCCAGCTTTGACAGTTTGGTGTCTGCCGGTACCCACGGCAGGCTGGTCTTCAGCCGTGAGAAGGCTTTACTCAAGACCCTCATGCGTGCCCTCTCCCTGGCGTTAGCTGCGTTTCTCTGAGACTGTCTGCCATCCTTCCCCATCTTCATTTGCTGCTTGTTGTTGTTGGCAGCAGCACGAGGTTGTTTGGTCTTTGCTTTCAGACTGTCATCAATACTAAACTCGTCTTCTGAGTCTTCTAGAGAATGCGTGTCCATGTGAGTGATTGACAGCTCCTGGAGATCTTCAGGATCACTCACCGAACCCGTGGACATCTCGACTGCACCTGCTTCAGAGTTTCGGTGGTATGTGATATTCAGAGTCCTTGCTGTAAATTCAAAGCAACAGGTGCTCCCTTAATTTCAAATCTCTGAAAAAGAAGCCCTGGCAGAAAAAGGCCAATTAATACAAGGTCATTATTTAAAGTCATTCAGCATCTTCTGAATGTAAATGGATGTTAAATTTGTCTGGCAGTCTTCGCTGAGCATCTCAGAGTCTGTCCTGCGGTGTCCTGAGCACATTTAAGGTTTGGGGTTTGGCAGGGTCACTCTGGAGCAGGCATTTCTCCTCCCCTTTTCCCCATCTAACTTTTGGCAAGACGACTTGACACAGTGGCACTGACAGCATATGCTGCATGAATCCATGGAATCTACCATGAACTAATGCCATGAGATTTTCAACTGCACTATATAAAACTGCCTGCAGATCTGGTGATTTATTGGTTTATTATTATTTATTTAAAAACTATTTATTCATAATCCTTCAGAAATAATTCTAATACGCTGATTTGGTGCTCAAGAAACATTACTTTTTAGTATCGGTGTTGCTGCTTAATATTTTGTGGATGCATAAATACACTGTTTTTAAAAATACATAAGAAATAAATATTATTAATTAAGGATGCATTAAATAGATCAAAAGACATTTAAAATTTTACATAAGATTTCTATTTTTTTTTTTTAAATGCTGTTCAGTAAACTTTATGTCCATCAAAGAAAGCTCAAAAAAATGTAAAACAAGTTTTTTCAAAATTAATAACGATACAAACTTTCATTAAAATTGAGCACCAATAATAACTGAAAATAACTCCAAATCAGCATATTGGAATTATTTATGACAGATCATGTGACACTGAAGACTGATGACTTAAATTGATGAAAATTCAGCTTTGCTGTCACAGGAATAAATTAAATGTGAAATTCTATTAATACAGAAAACTGTTATTTGAGAGTGTAATATTTCACAAAATCTTTTTATTAAATTCAGCATAGAAGGTATAAAAAATAATATATTTAAAATTTATTAAACCTTTATTTAATATTAACAAAAAATTCTGAATACATGCACATTATATGCGCACACACACACACACACACATATATATATATTGAATATAAAATATTTAATAAATATATATTTAATATTTAATAAAATGTAAATACCGGTAATATAGTTATTTAATGAAAATTACAATACTTACTTAAATACTTGAATTTATTAATATAATGTAATATATATATATATATATGTGTGTGTGTGTGTGTGTGTGTGTATATGTATGTACAGTATAGATAGATAGATATGTAATTTGCATTAAATACCTATATATTATTAAAATTGATTTATTTTTTATATTTATATAACTTGATTTATACATTAATGTATAAAGTAAAAGATTAATAAATCAGTTTTAAACCCAAATATTTTCATATCTGTTATGTAATTAATTCTTAAATCCTTACTTTTAATTTTCACTTCACATTACATTTATTAATTTAATATACAATAAACTAAATAGCTTAAGTAAAGAATAATAAATATAAAATGTATAATAAATGAATTAAATCAAATTAAAAGGCATTCTCTAAAACAACCTGCTTTACACTACCGTACTGTAACCCAAACCATCCTAGCCGCACTTCAATTACATTATTTAGTGAAAACATTGTGGAAAACTTCAGTTTCTTATTTCTCCAGTTCAGTGGTCACCCACGGTCCACTTAAATGCCTTTTCCCACATGCTCTTAAGCAAATAGAATTGTCTGAAGGCTTATCAAACGTTCTTAATCCACTGGCCATTTCACAGAGATATTGGGTTTCTGCTTGGTTAGAGCGCTCTCACACACACTCGCTGCACATTGGCCACAGCTGTCAGCACTTTACATTACATCTGCAGGACCCTGTGGGTGAAGGAGAAATACACATGTTGACATTCTTCAAATGATCACACCGTGCTCTCATTTGTCTCTCTTATCATGCAGAAACATGTAAGCATTGCACATTGCTGGCAAATGAAAATGATTTTTGTTTCCTTATACTTGGCAGATGTCTGTTCAGCTGTCTTATAGAAAACGTTGTATGACTGCCTCTTCAGTGGGGCCTGCTCATATTGGCGATTGAATGACGCAACAAAGTGGGCCATAGCTATTTTGGCATATAAAGAATAATTTTCCACAAAGAAATGGTTGATTAATAACATGTAGGTTAAACATACATATAAGGACTTCTTCCCATGTAATCTGAACATTTTGAACATCACCAGCTCTTAAAGAAGATATACTGTAGTCACATGCAGTATTATCTTAAAAGGATGCATTAAAAATGTATCTGTATATCTCTCTGCATAAGATGTGTATGCAACACAACATCATTCATATGACCATACATGAAGAGCGAAATTTCCTAAACCATAAAACCGAATTTCCCACAGCTGAAATTTTCTCAGCATCTCACAATATCTCTCGGTAAACTCGATATGTATAAGCTTTCATTCCCACCTAATGAGTGTGAAATTAAGATTTTATATTACAGTGGTCACCCTCGGCCAAAAATTATCCAAAAGCACAGCTGACTCGCATGCTCCATTTTTGCAGAGGATACATGCCAAGTGTAGACAGCTTTGGAATAATCTACAGTAAACAGTTTATGCTTCTTGCTCTGCGGAATTTAAGATATTCATTCTTATTGTAAGAGCCCGTTCACACAAAACACCTTTTTGTGTACCATTTTCAATAAGTAAACATGTTTTAGACTGAAGTCTTTGCACACATCTCGCTGCTTTTTCAGCGACTTTTGTATGTGCACTGTGTTTTACAGTTAAAGATATTTTTGTATGCAACTTCTTACATTTTTCCACCATCTGGCTAAATAATTCTAATGGCATTTCCACTTGAACCATTCCAGCACCTCATCAAGTTTAACTATGCATGTTTGGAACCCATGTAGTGATATAATATTGGGACCGTGTGTTTTGCATTACACTTTTGTTTTTTGTTAATGATAATCAACTGATAGCAAGCATAACTCCTCTTGTTCTCTTTACCTGTTCTTGTTCTAGCATGATTCGAACCTAGTGCACCTTTTGAGATCAGGGGAGTGAGGTTTACCTGCACAGCTCTTGCCAGCTAGCCTCCGTTACACTCGCCTCCTAAATCTCATTCCCATCCGGGTCATGGCACCAACATAACCCCTTCTGTTTTTCTCCCCTCATATTCTGGTTCTAAGTGCGATTCGAACACAGGTCTACACAAGTTTACCTGTGCAGCTCTTACCAGCTGGCCTGGTAGCACGCTTTCTATTGTTTACTAATACTGTCTCCAGTATTTAAGTATTTTACTCATACTGATTATCAGCTCAGAAACATACTAGTACTCAACACCTAAAGCCAAAACACACTGCATGATTTTACAGATCTTATAAGATCACTGCAAAAATAATAAAATTACATCAGCAGGCGCTAGTGGTAAACAAAAAGAGCATGATAAATCACACTTTAGCTAAATAGTGGAAGAGGTGAAAGAGGAAGGCATAAGAGTTTAAGGTAAGCAGTTTTATGTTTTAGTGGTATTGCACTGATTTCATGTTACATTTTTATTGGTTGGTCAGTAAATGTGGATTGTAGCAGCAAACACACTGTGCAGTGATCATGCTGTATCGTAGGCTATCTTTGGTTACAGGACCATGACAACAATCATCTTTGAATCTCTCTCATGGTGCACCATAATAGCATATCACAGAAATGACGATTGTTTCACGATATGAATCTTTTGTCAGAGACAACCAAAAATTGTGCAGTGTTAAGGGCTTTTAAGAGAAATGGCAGTGAAAAAAAACTGTATAATAGATTATTAAATAAAATCCAGTATAAAAGAAAAATGATAGAGCTATTATGTTTATTGTATAAAATCAAAATAAAACTGAACACGTCAATATTGCAATAAATCAAGGCTTTCAAGCGAAATCTGGAGCGGTTCATTTGTGATGAGAATGCGATCCTACCTGTAACTGCAAAAAGAATTGCAAATTTTTGGACTAAACAAGTTGCTATAGTTTGTTGACAGTTTCCAGTTTAGCATGGCAGGTCGCGGACAAACTTGGGAGCTGCGTGGAGGTGCAGAACCTCATCGAAATTTGGTCTGATGACCATATCAAGTCGCAACTTTCTAAAACTCACAAGAACAGCGCAGTCTTCTTATTGTTGAGCAAACAGCTCAGGGAAAGGGGGTTCAACAGATATGTGGAACAGTGCTGGGTTAAGGCAAAGAAACATTGGACTTTTTTTCCCGCAAGCTCCTTCTGAACAATCGAAAAGCAGTTTAGGGTATGCGTTCAAAGACACACCTGGACTACAAGTGAAGTGGATGTTGTCATGTGACTGCATTTTGGTTCATTTCAGCTGGTCCGGACCAGAGCAAACAGCGTGGTGTGAAAAGGAACCAAAATGGCTGAAAAAAGCTACAATATATAATTTTTTGATTTTGGTCCGAAACCGAACTACAGGTGTGAAAGCACCATTAAACATCCACAAACACTTAAACTATCTGCCGATGCACTTGTGTTTGCATAAAACAGCCTTGTTGACAAGTTTGGGTGAGTAAAGGCAAAACATGCTCTGTAGATAGTGATATCTATTTCATTGTAGCAGAAAACAACATCTGCAGAAAAAGTTACGTGCTATGCAAGCATGTTCGAGTAAAGAGTACATACATTTATTCGAAAATTTTGTCAAGTAGTGAGGAAAAGTTTCTAATAGCTGATACTTAGTGAAACTAAGTAAACTAAGCCAAAAAGATACTTAAGTGCAGTAACTAATTACTGTGCTGTAATTACACCACTGCTCTCCTTTCACCAAGATAACTTACATTCTAAAAGGTACAGTTACAGTTTCTCCACAAAATGCAGGCTAAATCAGGTATTTACAATAGGAATCTGAAATTTTGCATCTGAAATCTCCATGAGGAAATCATGGAGAGAAAAGAAAGTAGGATGTTTCGCAATGAGAACCATTCTGCCCAATGGTGGAAAACAGGCTTATAGTTTTCATAGCCTTTATGACTGATAAGAATCTTTAGAAATCTGCAGATGGATATTGCATAAGACACATTAGCAACTTCAGTGACCTGCATTTTCTTCCAGGATGAGACTTATCCAAGGACACATTAGCATATTTTACATAAAAAAATATCTGTTCGACCTATGGGAACCTGTTGCTCTGAGCTTGCATCTCTTTGAGGGAAAATCTGCTGGATCAAGACGCCTTAGTATAAAGTGTAAGCAAACAAATGTATGTGAAGCAGCAACAGAGGCATCTTTCATAGCATTTTAACACTAATCTCTGCTTTAAACAACTGTGTGAGCACATCTTTCCCAAGCTTCCACACAGGGACTAATTACATGGGAACAATGCTGCCCACGTTGTTTTAGGTCAGAGCTAACATGAGAAATGTGCAGTTGTCTGTCGGTAAGCGTGTTAAGGGTCGTAGTGTGGGCAGTGGCTCTTTTCTTCTTTCTCTCCCTCTGTTTTGTGTGAATGAGTAAGCGGGACAGGTGCAGGGCTATGACATCAGCTCCTCCCCTGGTTCCCATGGTCACCACGCTCTCACAGCTGCAGTGTAAAGCAAGTAGCATGTAACAGCATCAAAACGGCCATTAGGAAAATCAATACGTTCCCATTTTAGTCAAGCCTTGCATTGAATCAAGCACATTTAATTGAATGATATAAGTGGCTGAAGAGTGAACTATCCATTTGCTCCCAGTTACAGCCTGACTTTGATGGGAGTGAATTTCACAAAATCAAAGGGAATATGTAGTTAGATGTTGCCTTTAAAAATGGATGTGTTTTCATTACTGTACAGAGGAACATACGTTTTTTAAAAATTATAATTATATTTTTTGTAAGCAGCAAATATGCATATTATGATGATTTCTGAAGGATCATGTGACACTGAAGACTGAAGCAGTGGCTGCTGAAAATTCAGCTTTGTAATCAGAGGAATAAATTACATTTTAAAATATACTGAAGTTAAAAAAAATATATTGAATTGCAGCAATATCACTGCTATTACTGCAACTTAGGTAAACAAAATAAACGTTATTATGAAAATCTTAATTATTCCAAACTTGTATTTATTATTAAGTTTTAAAAATTGTTATCATATTAGTAAAGTACCTTAGCAACCACATAGCAACACTCTACCAACCAATATGAGTACCTTAGCATCTATCATTAGTGCTGCCAAACAATTAATTGCTATTAATCGCATCCAAAATAAAAGTTTTTGTGTGCATATAACTAATTTGTGGGTTCTGTTTATATTTATTATGTATACATAAATACTCACACATACAATATATATTTTGCAAGTATTTACATGAATAGGTTTATATTCATATGATTACATATATTAATAAATCTAAATAAATCTTAATATATAAAAATAATCAAATCTATCCATCTATCTATTTATCTATCTATCTTTTTATAACTTATAGCGTTCTCATGCCAACTTTAAAGTTCGTCTTGACAAACTTTTTTATAGTTATAGGCTATTAGCATTAGTATTACAGTAATGCACAAACATCTTTTCATTAGGTTCAATTATGGAAATGCATGAATAAATACATAAATCTTTAATTTAAGCAGATTTTATTATGGGCATGTTGAGGTAATGAGAATTTGCTGGAAAAATGCTTCATTTGCATGCAGATAATGATTTTTTTCCCCATATTTTTTCTTCATACAAATATACAAACAAAAAGTTAAAATTGGTAACATATTTCACAATTTCAGACTAAAAGGTATTGGATTTTTTTATTAGAAACACCTGTTAATAAAATACATGTCAAACGTTGCAAAAGCCTTGCACTTTAAAGCCGTCTAGATCGATGAATCTGCTGATCAAATTTGTGATATGGAATGATGCGAATACTCTGTGACTAAGATCTTTTTATATCTGTCTCGCAGAGATCTGAGTGGTGGGTGTGAGAAATGCTGCTTACCCTTTGGAGGAGGAAGTGATGTATCTGGGCTCTGTAAACTCCTAATGCTGTGAAACACTGACCAGATGACAGATGAGAATTGCTGTTTTTTTCTCATTTGCCTTCAAAACAGCCTGACTGAAGTTCAATATCAGAAAAACTGAGACTCTAAGAACTGAGGTGGCTTGAAAACAGTGTTTTGGATCCAATTTATTTTCTTAAAATTAAGGTTTTTCATGCATCAAGCACACATACTGCAATAAAGATATAGGTTTAGTATTGCTTAAAGTGACCAAATCTAAAGCAAATCCATTCCATCTGGATAGTGTGATCCTTGTCATCAAATTTACTACATCTCATGATGTCCATGCAAAATCACAAAGTGATTTTTACAGTGCTCCAGCCATGCAGGTGCATGACTTAATCTACTCCTAACTTGAGTGACTTGTTTAAGTCTGTGAAATCACCATTGACAATCTGATCAACAAGACGGTTTTATATAATGCAGGTTTCATGGGAATCTCATCATGAAGTAGTAGTGGATATACTAAAAAATGGAGTAAAACAGGCCTAAGAAATGTAGGGTTACACACTTGTGCTCCCCTTTGGCAGAACTACTGTTTAGTATAACAAAGAGTCTCAGGGTTACTACATCCGGGCACGAGGCCAAAGGAAATTTACATGCTAATTCCTCTACTCGACCGATCGGTGTGATAAATCTATATGTGATGCATCACAGAGTTTCAAGTCTTTAAGTTTGAATTAGAAGCTTGTCAGTGCATTAATTCCAAATGCCCTACTCATTTTCAGTACTGGTGCTATAAGATCTTCATTATGTCTTAAAGCATTGGATATCATTCAAACACTTCTCTTAAGAGTTCAGTAAAAACTTTAAGTGGATTTAATAGACTGACTCATTTATAACTGTATAACTTCTAAATACATTATGAGTTTATGATTACACAATTACACTTATTCAAATAAGAAGAACAACTATAACTACATACTAAATCACAACAAAATAGAGCTAATATAAGTAATGATGGCTAGGTATTTATACACATGATGTCATCATCTTTAATATCACTTCTTTGCCCTAATAGCTTGCAGCAGCGGGACCCACTTTGACTTCTGAGATGAGGAGGAAGTGGGCTGTTTCAGAGCTGTAGGGTTATGTGGGCCGTCGTATTCATCAGCCTCAGAAGTGATTTCCATCTTCTGGATGATCAGCTTGAGCAGGTTATGCTGTTTCTCAAGCAAACAGGACATCCCTTTCAACCTGAAGGGAAGAGCAGATCAAATGAAGTAGGTCTGATAACTTACATAGACTCTCATGAGAAAAAATAGTTTGAAAAAAAGTAAATGAGGCAACCCCTGCACAGTTGCATTGAAATGCTTGTGTTTGTTATGAAACTATAAACAGATTCTATTTCAAATAGTATTTTTTTAAAAAAATGAATCACTTCTACTTGTATCATACGAAACTCTCTAAAAGTAAGGTAGGTGAGATATGTGAGATTTGTTCCATTCATATTTGAATTGCTAAAAACTTTCCAATTGAAATCCAACTCAATTTGAATTGATGTTGCAATAAAACCCATAATTTCATAATGAATTTGAATGTGTAGTTGATAGTGCATTATGGCTAATGAACGCTAGAGGCTGCTCTCTCACAAGTCTGAAAGGTTTGTGGTAGTGTTACTTTAGTATTGCTGATATACTATTTAAATATTAGTACTTGTTTTGTTGCTTTTGGGTTAGCGTGACCAAATTTAAGTTTGCAAAAAATGAGGATGGGGGGCAGCATGCATACAGTAGGTGTATGTGGGGGGGGGTTTGGGGTCTTGTTGGGTTTGTGGTGGGGTTAAAGTTATGAAATATTGCATAAATTACATTTGACTGCAATGCTTGTATTAAAACATTTTGCATTCTACCTATGATAAAACTGTGGTAGCTGTTAAGTGTTGTGAAGGATGGCCACTAGGAAGCCTTTTAGCTGTGTTTATGATCAATCTGCATAACAGTGACAGTAAAATATGCAATTGGGGTATGGAAATGACATATTTTGAGTTTTGATATTTGAGATATGGCCATTGCGCTACTTTGGGGGCTATTTTAAACCCCCCTCGAACCCATCAACAAACCCCCAGTATGCATCCTGCCCCCACTGTCCTCTTTTTGGGAACTAAAATATGGTCATCTTAGAAACAGCGAACAAAACACTGGTTACAACTTAAAAGTCAGAAATGAGAATTTGTAAAGAAAAATGTTTGAGGATTTGGGTCTTAACCAAAGGGTAGCCTGGTTTTCCTTTTCTGTAAAGTTGTAAATATGAATATTTTTCTTACGCAAATGCATTGCTTTGTTTAAGAAGGCCTTTATTAACCCCCTGGAGTCGTTTAGGGCACTTTTAAGATGGATGGATGCACTTTATTTGGCTTTAAAATCTGGATCACTACCGACTTCCATTATAAATCTTGAAAGAGTCAG
This sequence comes from Enteromius mattozi, assembly GCA_032359235.1. Lineage (NCBI taxonomy): Eukaryota > Metazoa > Chordata > Actinopteri > Cypriniformes > Cyprinidae > Enteromius > Enteromius mattozi. The sequence goes on along the minus strand of JAUMHE010000040.1, from coordinate 1,150,574 downwards.
GACATTTTTTTAATGTGACTGTATTTGTCTGAAAGAAGAAAGTCATATACACCTACTGTAGGATGGCTTGGGGGTGAGTAAATCATGGGGAAATTTTCTTTTTTGGGGGGGTAAAGTATCCCTACCACATCACAAATAAATGCTCCAAATGTTTTGTAGAGTTTTCAGAAATGTTGTTGATAACACTTTACAATAAGGTGTCATTTGTTAGTATTAATTAAATTTATTAACTAACACGAACAAACAATGAACAATGCATTTATTACACTATTTATTAATCTTTGTTAATGTTAGTTAATAAAAGTACAATTGTTCATTGTTATTCATGTTAGTTCACAAACCTTCCCTTTTTTATTGTGGTGTTCAATAAATGGAGAAATAGAAATCTTTTCTATAAGATTCACACTGGAACAAAAGTTTCTGCTCACTTTTGAAATCAAATCCTTTATGTAGCTCTAGTTGGTGTTCCTGAGTCAACCCAAAACAAAGAGATCACCTGTTTTTTTGTTTGTGTAGCTCTCTCTCCAGAGACCCTCCCTGCCGCGAGCAGAGGTTCAGACGGGTACGAACTGTGTTTTGGATCTCACCATCAATGATGGCCTGCATCAGCACTTTCTGTTTAATAAATGATTATCATAAAATGTTAATATTCCTACCTGGTTTCATGGCATAAATGTACCTTGGTGCACTTTTTAGCGAGACACAAAATATGTACCAATAAGTACATATCACTACAGTTGATATGCAACACTAGAGGCAGTAAAACTCTGACACCTTTTATTCACAAATTTAAAGAGTTTCGATTAATAAAGTGTAATTTTCGCACAATTACTTGAAGAATATCATGTTATGACTTCAAAACAATATTAATATGCTGGGATATTTGAAAACTGATGCTTTTGAACGTTAACATCACACATATCCAGCTTCTTATCTATGGATATTCATAAATGGTAGGTTTGTCCGGTAGCTCGCAGAGTACAGAGATATACTTGAGAGGCAAGGAGCTCCGGTTTGAATCCTGTGTAACTATGGTTCAACAAAACAGTCCAAATGTGTGTGAAAAGAAAATGAAAAGGCACAGCTGCATCAGCAAATGCATTTTATATCAGTTTTGTATTTGCTAATACTATGTTTAGGGTTGGATTTGGTGTAGAGCATATTTCCAACATGATAGAGCATTAACTTTTAGCAACAGTCCCCTGAACCACCGCAATATGTACCTATATCAACGTAATAAACACGTGCAAGGGTTCACATATTGAACCTGTGTTTTAGCACCACTCAGTGGACATTTCTCTTAGAAACTGTGGTGGAACATGCAGTAAGGCACACAAAAACGGTGTTGCACAAAAAGTGCACAAAGGTACATATTTTCATGAGACCAGGTTGTAATATTAACTCAAATGAAAGACTTTGTGCAACCAGAGTAGGAATAGCATTTGTCGATAGACAAACCTTGCATTTATTGGGATAGATGGTGATAGATGGTTTGTCTACTCGCTTCAGGAACCAGTAAGGTAGCTTCTCCTCAAGGGCAGTGTGAAGATCTATCTGTAATGAAGTGCTTTCTTAATTAATGTGATGCACTAGATGTACTAATTATACTTGTCTCTAAACTTACTAGCTCGTATAAAACAATTTTGAAAATTACTATACGTCAATTAGAGATATCCAGTCTGCTCACCTGCATGGCTATCCTCTTCAACTCTGCATTTCTCTGTACCTCTGCGATATCTCCTACTGCCAAACCAATCTGCAACGTGATTTAGACAAATTAGCCTAATACCTCCTAACAAATTGCAACCATCATTAACAATAATAGCTGACTTCCAGCAGGCCTGTGTTGAGTGTCCTACCATTAGGTTCATGAGAAGAATAGGCATGAGAAGCACAAAGAGCACAAAAATAAAATAGGTGACCCCAGGGAATGCCATGCGGCTATTTTCATAAGCGTTCAGAAATGTGCTCTGGTAGTTTAGCTCTCCCACTGTCATCACAAACGTCTGAGCTAGAGCAAGGCTGATGGAGCTGAACTCATCCTGTCGAAAGCAGCAAACAGTAAACATCATTGTCAAATTGCACTGATTTGCCAAGACTTGACAGGTCTGTCATGCTGGGTTGATATGATCTCTCTGTTTGGACTTGCCTGGTGGAGCATCAAAGCGTAGAAGGCCAATCCAAAAGCGAGTAATAAGAAGACAAAGAGAATCATTATGCACACCAGGGTCCTAACGATTCCACCAAACATCACCACGTAAATTCCAATGCGCTCAAACCTGCCATGTGAAAAGGGCATATGAGAATTCAGATGTTTAACACAATCGTTTTAGACTATTTTTCAGAAATTAAAAATTAATTATTCTAAAAGTGACTTTATTAATCACACTGTAATGTGTAGTATGAAAATGGATATTCATTTTTAGATTTGCAAAAGATTACTTCGCAGTGCTAATAAATTATTACTGTATGTAAAAATTCATTTTAAGTTAGTGTTAGATGATGATTTTTTTTTTTTTTTTTACTAGGATGCATTAAATTGGTGAAATGTGACAGAAATCTTTTTTGTAAAATTACTTTCCACAAAAAAATAAATAAATAGGCTACTAGCAAGGAAAATTGTTGAGCACCAAATCAGCATATTAAAATGACTGGTCCCACTCTACATTAAGTGTTCCTAATACCTGTGTACTTACATAGTAACTAGATGTGTACGTAGTACAGTATGTACAGTAACCACAGTGTAACTACACATTGGTACACAGTATCTAGAGCTCCAATGTTTGTGTAACTACACATATGTAACAACCTTCAGAAGGGTACTGTATGTGTAAGTACAAATGTGTAACAAGACATCGGTAACAGCACTTTTTGGTAAAGAAAGTGTTACACTTTATATTAAGTAGACAATTTCTATGGATTTACCATGTAATTACTCTGATGTTACACAGCAGCGACCAGTACAGGTAAGTTAGGCTTTACATATAAATTGCGGTTGGTGTCCAGAATGTTACACTTTATATTAAGTGGAGAGATCCTGAGGAGTTACTATGTACAGTAAGTACACTGCGATTACAGCGGTGCACCAACTCCACCAACTCCAGATCCAACTCCTCTCACTTTACATATCCCTAAACCTACCTGTTTCCAACCTCTGGATCAAACTGTTTGAATTACTCTTATACATACTGTTGTTAAAAAATATAGTTACATAACTCCTGTTACACGAGTACTTAGCGAAGTGAAACAAAATTTTGTTTGTTCATACCCTGTTACACGTTTGTACTTACACATACCAATCTGAGGGTTGTTACATATGTGTAGTTACAGAAACATTACAGCTGTAGATACTATGTACAGTACCTGCACTTTGGTTACATACTACGTACACATCCAGTTACTATAAGTACGCATTAGGGACACAATATAAAGAGGAACTGAATAATTTTTGAAGGGTCATGTGACACTAAAGACTTGACTAATGATGCTGAAAATCGAGCTTTGCACCAAAGGGATTATTTACATTATAAAATGTATTAAAATAGAAAACCACACTGTAAAATTTACGGTGAAAAACCGGCAGCTGTGGTTGCCTGAATTTGACCATAACCTTTTAGGTTTTATGGTTTTAAGTTAAATTTACAGTTAAATACCGTAATTTCATTAACTGATACAATGTTAATATACCAACCTATTAAAGTACTGAAATCTGTTTTGTACCAGTGAAATACACTGATAACCACCAAATGCAGGTGATGATAAGAAAGTCACATGTTGAACCAAATATTGAAGGTGCTCAGCGCCATTCACACAAACACTAAACACCATAATGGTGAGACTCATTAAACTAAAATATACAATAAACATTAATTTAACAACATTACATGTAACATACAGCCCTAATAAACAACTGATAAAAAAACAAAGAAGAAACGTAGTTATTTTAAAGAAAAAAACATCAAATTCAAACAAAATTTTAAATGCAATGGGAATTCTGTTAATGTCAGTTTACATTTTTCCCCTGTAAATTTTACCATTAACCATTAAACAGGTTTTTTCAGTGCATTATTTCAAATTGTACTACTACACAATATTACTGTTTTTATAGCATTTTAAATCAAGTAGATGCAGCACTGGTGAGCATAAATGACAAAAAATGGGGGAAAAAAACTTTGACTCCGAACATCAGAACATTAGTGTTTTCTAAATATAATGTTATTTAAAGGAATAACATTGGCTAATAACCCATCTATAAATTTTGCATTGCTTACAGCATATACACTACATACAATTTATAGTACTTAATTCTATTAATCAACATATCATGTACTGTAATTAATGTGATTAGAAATTTAAACTGATTAGCAACCCTATAATATCTTTGCGAGGAATCTAGAATGTGTGACTAGTGGAAGACCACTAATACTAGACCTCTGAAAGTAGAGCAGGAAGCCAATCCATGAAGTCAGAATGGCGAAAGCTCCAGCCTCCCATTGCCAAGTGTTCTCCAGATTGAAACACATGGGAATGACAAAGACTAAAGAGCTAATAGCTGCACACCAGTCAGCAGGGTTCGAGAAGTCTGTGAAGTAATGTATTTTCTGTAATGTAAAAGACATGAGTTAAATAATAATAATAAGTGGGTTAAATAAAATCACTTTTAGGTTCCAAACATAGTGCAATTTGAATACCCTTGCCAGTGGCAAAGAGTACAGTATAACAATGCATGCAAAATGTGAGCTGTGTTTTTATAGGTAAATCACTTGGCTGGAAGGCTTAGAGCCCTGCAAAGGGAATCCCCACAGCAAAGGCATGTGTGTTTAATGTGGATCATGACATTTATGATTAGTGACGGTTTGATTGCCCTCTGCTGAGAGTCTCTGTAGTAGTATGAGAGGAATTTATAGTGGATGCATTATTGGAAGTGATGACATAACTATTACCTGCTGAGCCAACTGCACCAGCTCTTTGCAAACGGAATACACATTCAAGACAAGCACCATGATTATACAGACTGAAATTAAATATTTTTGCTGGGTGGAGAGAAAAGAGAGAGAGGAAGAGAGAGTATCATTACAACATTATCGCCAAATTAATCACTTTTGCATAATGACTGTATTACTTTTCATTCATAACCCAACTAGCATAATTATGCTAAATTAAAAATATCCGCTATGGCGTGTGCATGTTCCTCACAATCTAAAAGGGATCATACTAATGCCAATATGAGTATTGTGTGTCATTTCTCAAAAGATAAATAGTAATATGCGTATAAGATTAGACGTACTTAATTTCATGGGGATTATAACCTTGAGCTGATGAATAAGTGGGAAGTTGATGAATGCCATTCAGTTCATAATGACACTCACTAAATTAAGTAATGGGACATGGACAAGGTTATAAGGAAGTGAATGCAAATGTGAATGGATGTGCACGTGATTATGAATGATAGCTTGAATAATTGGCTTGTCATTGCATAACAGATTAGGCCAACTTGAAAACAAGAACCATGGGTCCTTTTGACCCCTATATAATGATGTAGGTTGACATTATTGGTGTGCTTTAAAGGAAAAACCACCCCCCCTAAAAAAGTTGAAAATTTACTCACCCTCTGTTTGTTTCTTCATCAGAACACATTTGGAGAAATTTAGCATTACGTCACAAGTACTGTAGATGAGTTTGGTTTAGAATTTAGTAATTCTATAGCAAACTCATCTACAGTAATTGTGGGGATGGGGTGGGGAACATCGGTCCTGGAGAGCCGCAGCCCTGCAGAGTTTAGCTCCTACCCTAATTAAAACTCACCTGTCTGTTGCTTCCAAGTAA
>JAUMHE010000040.1:1111267-1124386 GCA_032359235.1 Enteromius mattozi | reverse complement strand
GCGTTGTTAGGCACGACGCAAAGCGGAGTGCCTGCAACCCCTTCAGCCGTGATTTATTCACGATACAGCGAGGCCTCTCGTACCTTATTGCTTAAACATAGTAGTTAATGCCACCTAATAGAAAGTGGGATCGTTTAATGTTATATTTTTTAGTTTAGATTACATTTTTATGGGCTTTTTGCATTCTTCTTATTTTTTTTATACATTTCTGTTTATTTTTAATTTTGCTTTAGATTTAATGATTTGAATATTTTAACTTAAATTTAGTTTAGTTCAACATTTTTAATGCCAAATAATTTTACCATATATATATTTACATTTTTTAGCCTTTTCTGACATCTTTCACTATTTAGTTAAACTATAATCTTTTAAAACAATAATAATTTAATAACACTGTTTAGCAAACCTCTAAATAAATACCCTTATTCATACTGCACATTTTTCTGAATTTTATTAAATTGCTAAATTAAAAATAATAATAATAATAATAATAAATATGTATTGGCAAGAATGCATTGGTGCATCCCTTACATGCTTTCACTTTGGCACCAAAAAACATTTTTGGCTCTACTTTTGAGTTGCCACTTAATGTCCAAATTTGGCTCCTGAAGCAAAGACTTTATTTAATTTAAAAGGGGATGACACACTCACAATATAATTTTTAAAATATTGACGGTGTCTATCATCTTCATATTACCTGTCTCTCCTGCGTCAGTTCTAAAGATGAATCTCTAGCACCTTTGCCTCTTATTTAGTGCGTCTCCATTTCTAAAGCTGCCTGCTTGAGGTTATTCTTGCCACGTATCTCTCCGCCATATCTCCTACCTGTCCTCTTTCCACCCACACTCCCATCTTCTATATCCCACAAAGCACTGCAGCGCTGCCCTCTGAAGTAATGTGGTGACAAGCCCAAGACTCTCCAAGGAGTACTGACACATTGCTGAATATCGCACGGTGTCATGTTGTCAAACATTCACAAAGAAATATGCGAGATGAAACGATTGTCGGTGATGCCTGTTTGCTGTGCTAGCTGTTTCAGGTAAATCGTCTGTCCTAGCATCTCAGTAAGTCTGCTACCTGGCCCTCAAATACTTCTAGGGAAAATATAATCCAAATGGTCGTGTTTTCAGGAATGAGATGAGCATTTGAAGAGCGTTTCAAGAAAAGGTGTGCGTGTTTGGTGGTTTTGAGTACCTCAGGTGTCTCTCTTCACCTCACTGAACTCTGAGTGACAGGCTTCCTTCTCACAAGTGCAAGTCGCTCAACTTCATCTGACGCCACCTTTTAAGACGTCTTAAGCAAATGAGGCAATGAGTGGCGTGCCTGTGGTAATCCTTCTATTTTAAGTTCAGTTTCCACTGCAATGAGTCAGAATTAGACTGCAGTAGTAGACACAATATATCATTTATTATGGAAAAAAGACATATAATTGAATTGAAGATCACATAGATGGAGTGTAACGCTGACTGGAAGAAGGTTTAATACGTAGAATGCACAGAGAGGTAGCAGAAAGGCAGACAGGAATATTAAGTTATATTAAGTTTTAAACAATAAGTTACACATAAGTAATGTCCATGGTGCCACTATTTACCACAGAAAAATTACTATAGCGTATACAGTATACTAGTATCATTTTACTAATTATTTTTACTAAGTGTGTACGCGCATGTGCCATTAATTACTAAATGTATTCATATGTGTTTATAGTAGAATTTATTTATCATAAAAGCTCAAGTAGAAGGTTTGGGTTGGTAAGATTTTTTTTATTTTTGAAAGAAGTCAAATATGCTCACTGAGATAGTATTTGTTTTATCAAATGAATGCAAATAAAAATGGAATTTTGTGAAATATAATTACAATTTAAAATAATTTTTTCAATATTAATATATTTTAGCATTTAATTTATTCTTGTGATGCAAATCAGAATTTTCAACAGCCATAACTCCATCTCAAGTATCAGAGATTAGTCTAGTAATATATATATATATATATATATTTTTTTTTTACAGTATATCTTGATTTATTTATTTCACAAATATTCCTGAGAAGACCATCAGACAACAGCAGCAAAAGCATCTTTGTTGCATATGCGTGTGAACATTATTTAAGACTGAGCTTAGTCAGGAATCACTGTCAGTGAAATATTGACATCCCTCGTTTCACTTCATCAGTTGCTCAAGGCTGCTGTATCTCAAGATATTGATTTAGTATGAATACCAAAACCAGAAATTCCGATATCGATCCAATCCTACTAGAGTATTCCCGTTTACAACACCCAGAGTGTACGTTACTTTCAGAAAGCTCTGTGTGAAATTTATAAAGAAGCCAAAGAGACTGTGAGCCACAATGCAAAGCCTCACAATGTGCATGTTATCTTATAAGACGTTTATCATAATATCTCATAATCTCTCCATTCTCAGCAGAAATGTACACCAGGCAGTTGCAGCAGGGCTTTTCCCGCCAAGCTTCACTCCACTAGCCGGCGCAGATGATGTCTAATGTGTTCTTCATGGTGCAGCACCATGCGGAAAGAGTCCATTAGGGGGGCACCGCACCGGAATGTCCTTGCTATGTCAGCTCGACGGGGAGGGCAGGACACTTCTAAAGCAAACCAATCTGAAAGGCATTACCCATGATCCCTGTGTCACCACAGAAGGAACGAGGTTCGTATGGTAAATCTGCTCAGTGGCATCAGGCCACTGAAGTATTTGGCGCCAAACAGAGCCACTTTTAATAGCAGTTGCCTTTTCAAGCACGTTCTGGACTAGCTGGCCCCTTTACGCGCCCAAATGTAATTAAAGGGCTGATCTGAGATCAGTATGAAAGGTAAGCTGAGCCACTCCAGGCATCCTGATGTGTGTGCGTCAGCTGAATCCTCACCTGCTGCGGCTGTTCATCACTGTTCACAAAGGGCTTAGAAGCAGAAAATAGCAGATAGGTCATCAGACAGGAAGGATTTTAATAACAATGTGTTGCTTAATCAGATATGATCGGCTCTTTTCTGTCACTAGTGACTATTGTTACACTCTGTAGTAGTCACTGAGAGATTATTGTGGGACAACAATGGCGTACAGCAAGAGTTATATTTAATACAAGAACAAAACAAACTACTGTTGAAACGAATAAGATACAAGGTGATACGTTCTCTGCAAAATGACTGTAAAACTACTTTGAAAGTCGAAAACTTAATGATTTGCCTCGCTGCTTTTAGCATCGTAACAGTCGTGGGACCTCAAAGTTGGTGATTTGGCAGGCAGCATTTCCATGTGTCACATATATAGTGCTCTACATGGAGGACTTGACTGGTAAGCAACAGTGCCTGTCCACTTTTTCAGTATTTTTTGCATCGGGATTTAAAAAAAAATCATGAGCCCAAACTACCAGCTATGAGGTGAATTACAACATTAAAAACCTTGATTTGGTTTATGCTGGTCATTTGCTGGTTTATGCTGGTCCTTTGCCAGCACGTGACCAGCATAAACCAGCAAAGGACCAGCTTAAACCAGCATCCCAGCATCAAAATATACCTAACCAGCATATGCTGGGGTTTTTTTCAGCAGGGCAGTGCATTCTGGGATTGCTTTCTCTGTGAAGCATATATGCAATACTGTTTTAGGATAATAAATAATGCATAATGAACTTGTCTACCTTTTGAAATAGCCTTGGAGTACATCAACAATGCTGTAAAAATTCACATCTCTTTACGTTTTGGAGAAGAGCAAATGTTTATGTACAGCTTGTTTACAATGCCTAGCTTGTTGCAGAAGTGTTTAAACAGCATCTGTACAGCGCCGGGGGACTCCAAAAAGAACATTTTCGAACATTTGGATGCATATTTGGTTCAGCTGGGAATTTTCCATTGCGTCTCCACCGGTTGTGCTTGTTCTGTTCTGTAAATTATCAGGAGTGCGTTTAGGATTTTTCAAAACAAAACCATTGCCGGTGATGTAATGATTTACTTATTCTGCAGAACACAGTGTTGCCGTCCTCCTCGTCGAGAGCTGGACATTATTTTTAGACATTCAGTGAAAGAAAAAGAAAATAAGTAACCAAGACAACCGTGAATTCCATCCACAGGCAGTAGTAGGCAGTTGGCCGTGTGATCATCTTCATATAATTTTGAAAAAATACTTGTCACATGTTTCTCATTACATCACATTATACATTTGCAGCAGAGCCGTTTATGCAATTCTTGGGGTGCAGCACCAAATGTTTTGGGGGGGCACATCTGCTACAGGGCATAGGAAGTGTTTCCTGTTGTCCAATAGAGAAAAGGTAATGTAAAAAGTAACTACATCAACTGCGAATGCAGAAATTAACATGTATTGCTCTCTCTCTTCAAGTGATATTTGACAAAATGAGGCGGAACCTTCACCTGTGCTCTTCATACTTGGCTAATAATATGTGACGCTGGACTCATGTGACTTGATTGACTCATGATCATGGATGAGCAATGAAGGAGATATGTGGTTAATGGACAATAAAAAAAGGGCTGAAAAATATGATTCGGGCCATTGGTCTGCTGATTAGAAGAGTGATTATGCTCACGGAGTACACAGTTAATTAACGTGAACTTGGCAGAGCGTTGGTGTCGTGGGGAGGAAAAGATATAAAGTTCTCAAAGAGGAAAGGACACCCGGCTGTGTCCTGAGGTTTATGCCCGTGGCCTTTCATAGAGCTCCCTGATCAATGCCAATCCCCTTATGAGGTGGGGCACCTGGCATCCCTTAACATAATTGATTTCCACCTGTTGTTAACATTTCAGTGGATTCAACAAACTCTGACCAAAAATATCCACAGAGTGCTGCACATAAAGGTTGTGTTTTTATTCTTGTGCTTCTAATATGTATCTGATGCATCTTGCATTGAATATGACGTACATGTGTGTTCGGAAAGTTGAAATGGACATATAAATTATGTAATGTGTATGTAAAAATATAAGTATATAACAGTATTTTTTAAACTTTTGCATGATTTAACAGTCAAAATCTTTGAATTATAACTATAAAACATAACTTTTTGTTTAAAACATATACATGTAATTATTCTAATGCTGTCAAATGATTTATCACGATTAATTGCATCCAAAATAAAAAGTTTTTGTTTATATAATGTGTGTGTGTGTGTGTGCTGTTTATATTTATTATGTATATATAAATACACACACATGCATGTATATATTTCAGAAAAGTATGTTGTTTATATATTAAATATATTTATTTATAAATAATATGAATAGAAATATAGACATGTAAATACATGTAAACATTTTCAATATACTGTATATAATGTATCTATTTATATATACATAATTATACACAGAACACACATTTACTAATTACATTTACATTTATTAATGTATTAATTATTATTATTTTTTTTTTTAACTTAGTATTATGTTTTTTTTTCTTTGTGATTCTTAGTAAATAGAATGTTCAGAAGGACAAAATTATTTGAAATATTAATTTTATTATTTATTTATTTTTGTGCTATTATAAATGTTTTACTGTATTACTTCCTTTCTAAAGGACAACACATTACTGACACAAAACTTATGAACAATAGTGTATATAGTGTGAAATTTTGTTGTAGGATTATTTAGGATCAGACTTTTAGCTCTTTGGTGGTTATGAAGGATTCCTACTGGCACATTTCCTGGTACCTCAAGAGTACATGACACTTTTTAATATTCATTTGACCTCTTTGATGTGGCTTGACGTGTTCTTGTCCTCTTAAACGTATTCATGAAAACACGCTGTCCTGTGTAGGTGTTGTACTGTATACAGTGAGGACTTGTCCTGTTTAACATTTCAATTCACAGATGTCATTACACTCATTGTACAAGTCAAACACGACTATCTCAAGCACTTGTTACCCGGTGAGAAATGCCATCTTGCCTGTTTAAAAATCCATCTCCACATGACTTGCTTGACCTTTCCTAATAAGCTCAATGTATGTAATGACATTCCATCACTACAAGCGCAACATCACATTATGTTGAAGTTTCTGAAGAGGTGAAATGAAAGGCGTTGGATGTTAAACCCAGCTCCTGCAGTGAGGATTCAGCTGCTCTTGCATTTAAGTTCATTTGCATTTACCTTATTTTACAAAGTCTTGAGGGAGACTTTTTGGTGAGCGGTTTTTGTTCCCGTCCTTGGCCCATCACAGCTGATCCTCAGCCTTGGCTTTAGATATGAACTGGATGTTACAGATAGGGCTTGCTTAATGACTGTTGATTCCCTATCAAAGACGTCAGTTGCTTTGGGCCTATCATAGTCAGTTTTGACTTCTATCTATCCTAACGGCTTATTTAAATGAGAAGATTGTCCGGGTTAAGCAGAAAAGTGCATTTACATCTGTTTGACGCCTCAGCACACTTTCTGCTGACAGAAATCTTCAAATACTTTGTGACTAAATGTGGTAGAACGACCTTGTTTAAGGCAAGAGTTGCCTATTTTACACTTGGCATGTGTGTTAGTGACTGAAGACAGTGTGTGGACAGCATTAGTGCTGTTAAAATGTAGTTGTATTTTGGCATAAGAAAGGGCATCTCTTTAATGCTGTATGTATTATTTGTCATGCCAGTATTTTTCAAAAGACATATGTAAGACTGAAGATCTCTGTTGAAATAAAAACACCTTAGTCAAGTCAAAATTTATTTCTATAGCATGTTTAAAGCAATAGAGTTGCACCAAAGTTCTGTACAGAAGACACATTAAGCATCTAACAAATAGAAAAATTTCCTGCAACATTTAGTCAGTGACACCACAATATAACTAGTAGTGAACTGAACCAATGTAGTCCAATTAATGAACAAATAACTGTTTTGTTTTTGTTGTTTTAGTAAGAAAAAAAACATATTGCTTACAACTAACTGTGAGACTTAAATCATTGGAGTAATCGGCTGGTTGTTCATATGATAAAGTAGTTAAAGATACACATTATGCATTTAGTCAGTTTAAAATTAAAATAAATTAAAAGATTGGCAGTTGTTTTGTAACATAGTTTAATGCTAAAGTCAAGTATTAGATTACATTTATTCTGCTTGTATAAATAATATAAAAGAGCTATATAATTATTATTATTATTCATAATAATAATAATAATAATAATAATAATACAATTATAATAATACATATTTATATAATGTTATATACATTATTGTTGTTATTATTTGAAAGTTATTATTAAATGTTTTAATATTATATTGATATCATATCATTTAATATTTTCATAAAATAATAATTTTATTAAATTATTATTATTATTATTATTATTATTATTATTATTTATTTGAAAGATATTATTTAATATAATTATTCTATTATTACCACAATTTTTATTGTTGTTATTTTAAAGTGTTATTTAAAAAAAATATTGAATTATCATTTATAACAATTATTATTTTTTTATTATTTTTATTATTATTACAAACAGAAATCAAAATAGTTAAAATATTTAAATTATAAGTTATATTATTTATTTTTCATTTATTTTATTTTTTGAGGCTTTCTGTTAGCTAAGGAACCTGGTGGTAAACCTGAACACCATCATCCAAAATACAACATATATTTTATTTACTAACAGTTCTAGCATTTTCAGCAGGGATACATCCTGAGGCAGGAATGATTTTATTCCATTGACCCTCCGAATCTGTGAGTATTAATTCAACATGTAGCTTTAGAAGCAGCACTTTACATAAATACAGCTGATGTTATAGAGCTAATGACAGATCTCACAAATATTCCAGATATTTCCATCTGTCCCATGCAGACTTCCCCATGGGTGTTCTGGAACTGTGTTTATGCCGTCGGTCAGCTTTAGCGCGTTGTGTTTTGGAGATGTGAGCAGACTGTGTGATACTTCAAACGCCCCTCTAGTACTTCACTCACTCTATATTCTCTCTCTTCTTGCTTTTTTCTCTCCCTTTTATACTTTTTTTAACCCGTCTCCCCTCCCTTCCTCTCCTTCTCCACATATTTCAGTGACCTAACCTTGACTCATCCCTCCCCGGCCACCTCCCGTGCCACTTTTATCATTCACTTTCCAGTTCTCTGGCATTTCCAACCAAAGTCTTTGTATTGCGCAGAATGTCAAGGTAATATGAATACATCAGAACACTGTGTACCCACATTGTGATGTCATCACTGCAGTCCACCACTTCCCCCTGACCATCCGAGCGTACGCGAGGTGTTACTTTGAAGTCCGCCTTCCCCATTGTGCTGTTTTCCTGCCGCCGGCGTCAATAATGAACAAACATGGAGTTCAACTGATAAAGCTGTGCATCATGGGATGCACCGAATACTGAAGGAGCACCAAGGACATGTTGAATCAAACCATCAGATCATGATGCCCGACCTGGCTGTGTCTTTACATGCCCTGCGGATGTACATCTGAATGATTTAGGGCAGGTCCTGGTTATTGCAGGCTGGGTCATAAAGGGCAATTGACCATGGCTCTGCCACATCCTGAATTTAAACCACACACACACATTTTATCCCCCTTGTTGAATACATCTACAGTATCTATCTATCTATCTGTCTATCTGTCTGTCTGTTTGTCTGTCTGTCCGTCTCTGAATATATACATGAAGATATATTACATATATTTTATTATATAAATACATTTTCAATATTATATACAATTTTTAATATTTAAACAGCATATATTATTAAAAATTAAATAATATTTTAATAATAAAATAATTATTTATTATTTATTTACTTATATTAAATAATGATAATTATTATCATAAGTTTTTATATTTAAAAGTACATTAAGTAACTGAGTATCTAAATATTATTTTTAATATTTAAATAGCATATTATTTGAAATGGTCAGTTTTTTTTTATTAAATACAATTTAATGATATATACAATTTATTAAATTATAAATATATCTGAATAACACACACACACACAAACATAAATATATTTAATATATGAACAAAACATATTTTTCTTAAATATATACATGCATGTGTGTGTATTTGTATATAATGAAAATACAAAGCACATACATTATGCACACAAAAACATTTATTTTGTATGCAATTAATTGCCGATTAATCATTGCCCAACAATAATAATAAGAGAGTATATATTAAAATAATATAATAATTTTACTTTAATGTTCAATTATAAGTTTTTATACTGAAAAATAATATTTATTATTATTTATTTCTATTTTTAGGTCACTAATCAAGCAAATAAATTTTTACACTGATCACCAAGGACATGTGGAATCAAACGCCAGATCTTGACTCCTAACCTGGCTGTGTTTTACTTGCTCTGCAGATGTACATCGCAGAATGATTTAGCGCAGGTTCAGGTTATTGCGGCCCGGGTCGTAAAGGGCAATTGACTGTGGCTCCACCATGTCCCAAAATAAAACCACCCGCACATCTTTTTTCCCTCGTCATACACGACTATTCTTTATAAAGCACTAAATGCTGGCAGAACGTCTCAGCCAGATAGATTACAACAGCCTTTAATGAAACGAGATAAAGGGTTTTTACGATAATGACATTACGCTGTATGTTCACGCAAAGGTGAGTTGTACGTTTCGGGAATAATTGTCCGGCGCGATTCCTCGTAATCAATAATCTGAACAGATTAGGTCGGCTGGAGTAAAATCAATGCGGTATGAAATGTAGAGAAGGGTGTGCCGATTGGCGTCCGTCACCTGAGTCACATGCTATTTAATAACGTAATCCATTAAGAACGGCAGAGATGATGAGCTAAAGAGGAGATTAGAAGCTCAGGTCCTCTTTTTTTGTGCCTAATATTAATTTGACATCACAGTCACGGGGCAGGAGAGTAACTCACGCTGACGTGTCTTCTTTTTGCAGTAACCATCATTTTCTAGGTCCATTTGTCAAGCGAGGCACGGAGGACAGCTTGTGATTAATGGACGTTTTATATGAGCGAACACGTGTTCGGTTCCTTTCTCCCTCTCTCTAGTCGTGCTTTCGCTCCTCGTGCTGGCATTTGACACAGACACCTGTGTCTGCTGTGAGTTATGTATTTTTACCTCTTTCCCAATGACACCTAATACCCAGAGCTTCTTTTGATTTATGCCGTTGATTGTGGGGCTTCAGTCACATTGGCTGACAGATGCTTAAATTCTGACTGAGGGATTATGGGACTTGATGTGCCCATGATACAGTGTTAATTGATTTTCCCCGGAAAGAAAAAAAAACAGAGATAAAAAAGGAAAAGCTTGGCTTCTGATGAGATGAGATACCACATGCCTTCCTATCTTTCCAAAACAAGACCAGAGAGGCTGCGAGCAGCCCAGGAGACCATGTCTCTCGGTTTCATCGCTTATGTTCCCGCTTGACTCTCTCAGGCTTTTAAGTGCTTGTTCGCCACACCCTTTGACATATGTGGTGTAACCGCAGAAGAGATTATGGCAGCAATTATGAGAAACAGAAAAAGGCCAGTGCAATTTGTAACCTTTATTATTTTATATGCTGTTCTGTGATGCTTCTGTAAAAACAACTTGGTTTATAACGCTGATAAAGAGATTAGAATGATGGCCTAAAGTTGGCAAAGGGCACAAGGGCTGTAAACTTTGTTGTTTGAATAATATTTTAGTTCCTAAATGTTATTGGAAATCATTGTAGCAAATCAGTTCGTTCTAAAGAATCTTTATGTAACATTAAAAGAGTTTGATTCATTGTAGTGGACCAGTTTGTCTTAAATGATTCTTACTCTCTAATATGATTTGGAAAGTAATTCTGGTTAATTGTATTGTTTTAAATAGTCTTTGCTCATATACTGTATGTAGCATAGTTATTTGGTTCATCCTAAACAGCCTTCTCATATAGATTCACTTTACTGAATCAGTTCTGTTTCTTATTCATTCTAGTGAATAAATACTGTTTCTCATTTGTAGTGTTAAAAAAAAAGATTTATTTATAGTGAATCAATTCTAAATAAACTCTCTTACATGATGTGTTAAAAAGTTTAATTTGTCCTATTGAATCAATTCTGTTTCTCGTATGTAGTGTTGGAAAGTTTGATTCATTTTGTTTGAACTAAGTATGCTTTCTCTCAATGTAGCATTGGAAAGTTTGATTCAATCTAGTGAATCAGTTCTGATTCTCATGTTTAGCATTGAAAGGTTTAATCCATTAGTGAATCAAAACGGTTTTTCATCTGTAGTGTTGAAAGGTTTAATTCATTCTAGTGAATCAGTTCTAAATGTAGCAATGAAAAGTTTGATCCATTCTAGTGAATCAGAATGGTTTTTCATAAGTATTGTTGGAAAGTTTGGTTCTTTCTAGTAAATTGGTTAATCCTAAAGGATCATCTCACTAGACAGGTAAATATTCTTACATGTAGTGTTGGAATCTTTAATTAATTCTAGATTTTTGTTTTAGATCGATTCATTCTAGATTATTCTCTCTCTTAAATGCAGCATCAGAAAGTTTGATTGATTGCATTTAATCAGTTCTAATTCTCATATGTAGTGTTAAAATATTTGATTCACTCTAGTGAATCATTTTGTTTTTTTATATGTAAGAGTTTGATAATTTTATTGAATTCTATTGAATTGGTTCGTCATATAGTGTTAGAAAGTTTCTAAACACTCTCTCTCTAATGTAGCATTAGAAATTGTGATTGATTCTAGCTAGTGAATCAGTTTGGTTTATCAAATGTGTTCATTTTAGTGAAACAATTCATCTCTGTACTGCCTTTTGGAAACATTAAGTTATTATTTATGCCGAAATCTCTGCCAGTCTTCTGTTAGTGCTGCGTGGGTGTTGTTTGTCGAGGGTAAGCCAGTGTCCCATCCCTCCCATGAGTATGCATGCATCTTGTCAGTATTTAGTGTGCTATTGAACAGTGCAGATGGCTGCACCTGGGCTTCCCCATGTGTGTTTACCAGTAAGCCATTGGCTCAGGGCACCGCCTTGCTCCGCGAACAATCTCATTATCTCCTGCCATACTGCTATCGGAACACAGCAAACTTGAGAACGCAATAAATGATTTACACCACAGCCGCGTCTTATGCACTAATGGAGGAAGACATGCTGCCCAGCGGAGCCGTTTGCTGAAAAGCAAAACTGCAAATGCATTTGAAACCCGCTGCAAAGTGAGAGCCTCTATCATTTCAGGAGTGAGTGGATACAGGCTGCAGAGCTTCCTGTTACTCGTCGGTGTTTCTCTTCAGACCAATTAAACCTTGTTTCATGTGAAAACACGAATAGTATTGAGATTTATACATGCGTAAGTAGCATGACTTCATGAGGAGGCATTCCCTATATGACTTCCGCTGCGTGTTCATGATTCATAGGTTTCGTTCCCAGTATTTCTACCTTGCACGAGCCAAACTCTCCATGGTTTAGATGATAAATCACTTCCCCCAAAGACATGTTCACTTTTAATTCAGTTCCGTGGCAGTGCTAGGTCTATTTATTAGTCAACTATGCATAGCTGTAAAAGTGCTCAGGCAAACGAAACTGCTGAGTGTTTAGAGTTTGAAAGTGTATTTAATTTTATGCAATAGTAGCATCATTGCTCATAGATGATTAATTCAGTTAATAAATATATAAGGAGCTCCTGCAGTTCTAATAAGAAATTCTGTGCAATCAGCTTCATCAGGAACACACTGCATATGTTGTATCACTAAAAAAAACATCTCATGGACACCGTTAGCAACATTATGATTAATGGAGCTGTTTCATGGGGATATCATTAAACACAGACCATCAAAAAAAAAAAAAAAGTTTAGGTAATGGGAACTGCTTGTACTTCACTAAATGAATCTGTCTATGTACACATACAGTATCCATCTATATGTCTGTCTATGAAGTTATATTTTAATATTACATATGTAATTTGCAATATTTTGTGTAAACAATTAGGCAGGATACATTTCACCAGCCATCATACATGTTTCTCACTAATTTTGGGGCGCCAACAATAGTTTTGTTCTAGGACTTCAGCCATTCATACAATAAATGGTGTGCATTTTATAGCATTTTGTCTTTGACAAAAGATTAAAAACACTTTTCTTTTATTGGTCGGATGAAATGTGCTAATTTTTTGAGATAGGAATTTTGGGTTTTCATGAGCTGTATGCCAAAATCATCAATATTAAAACAATAAA
>JAUMHE010000040.1:1086421-1100616 GCA_032359235.1 Enteromius mattozi | reverse complement strand
CCGGACCTGGGACTCGAACCCACAACCTTTGGGTTACAAGTCCAACTCCCTATCCATTAGGCCACGACTGCCCCAAAGAATATTGACAGTCACATTAATGTTACAAAAGATTTCTTTTTCATAATATAAATGTTGCTAAAAAAACAACAACAACAACAACAACTCAATTACACCAAACTTTTAATGTCCAAAGACAAAAAACAAGAGTACAGACATTAAAACTTAAATATTAAAAGTTCAGCAGATTTTATTTATGTTTTGTAAATGATGCAAAGATTAGTCATGAACCAAAATTTTGGCAACCAAGATTAAAAATAAAATTCCACTCAGCTTCTTTCAACATAATTATAAATGTTATAAATGAGTAGTGAATCTGTATATTAGAATGATTTTTGAAGGATCATGTGACTGGAGTAATTATGCTAACATATAGCTTTGAAATCACAGGAAAAACCTAAAACGCAAGATATTTTCAAATAGAAAGCTGTTATTTTAAATAGTAAAAATACTTCACAATATATAAACAATACTGCTTTTGCTGTGTTTTGGATGAAACGAATGCAATCTTGGTGAGCAGAAGAGAAATCTTAAAAAAAAAAAAAAACATTAAAAATCTTACTGTCCGAAAACTTTTCACTGGCAGCTTGTTCACTGAAGAACTAAGACTGGTGTATCGCCTTGGAACAGTTCTATTTTGAACATTATTATACTGATCGTGGCCAACTGCTTATCACTACAAAAAAAGTAAAACATCCCACAAACGCACCCTCCTGCAGTGGTCGAAGGCATTGCTGGTGAAGTCACTGAAAACAAACAGGGACTTGTCATTGTGGTCCAGCTCAAGCGCAGCTTCCTCATCCAATGTCTGCACATACTTCTCTGACTGCAGTTCCACTATTGCCTAAAGATGAGCATACAATTATACGAACAAAAGACGTCAAGTAGTACTATTAAGGTTATTATACTATACTAGAAGTCTTTAATGACAGATGTTAACAAGAATGACACATTATGGTCACCTTATAGGCCTGGAGAGCCAGATCACTCTTCTGTCCATTACGTTCAACAAATTTCACAATGTATGCCTCCTTGTTGCCTTTTGACATGGTGGCATATAGTCTGCATTACATGGAAACAATCAAGAATATCATCATTAAAATATGTAAACATCTGCTAATCATTAGTATCCCGTTCTCTCATAGTACTACTATCCTGTATATTCTATTTTTATTAGGTTTAACAAAGTAAACAGCAATGAAATGCAAAGACCGAACAAAAACTGGATGCTATTTATAATTATGAGACTAATAACGCACACTGAAGTTGTTTTGGTTATCTCATAAATAAGACAATACAAAAGTCAAAATTCAAAGAGTGTCAAGCTGTTGCACAGATCTAAATTTTTCGTGTCTTTTTTAATTTACTAAAATAAAACCACCTAAACAAACACATAAAAACAAATGAAGGCTTACCGCGAGACAGAGCAAAATCTTGATGACGAGGATTAAAACTAATTTCTAAAAGACTTCGATCTCATTTCAGCTTAGTTTTTATCACTTCTGCATAGACACACGTGAAAACATCTCTTGTATAACACAGCAGGATCATTTATTTACTAATCTGTCTGTATTTTATTTTAAAAATCTATGAATGCGGAACCGTATTCCAGGCATTCGCGCCATCAACTCTGGAAAATAACTTCCGCTTCTTTGGTGAAACGGGAGAAATTATTAAACTATATGACCGCCACCCACCGGACCGGAGGAGGGTAGTGTCAGAAATGAAATAAATAGTTAAATTCAGCTGTTATTTTTACTCTAGGTATTTATTTTCGGAAGTGAGAGGAACACATGTAATTACTTTCAAAATACTAACCGCGTTTTTGAGCTGTTACCGTAGTTACACATTTATTCGCGCGCGATTCGTAAGGAAGTTGTTCTTCTGAATCGTATCTTTTTAATTAATTGGCATTTAACTGCCTCACAAAACTGGTCACATGCAAAAATCCTTACTATTGTAAATAAATTTTTACAATAGTTTTTTTATTTTGTTTGGTTTTTGAACGACAATATGGTAACACTTTAAAATAAGGTTCATTAGTTAACATGAACTAAGAATGAACAGCACTTTTACAGCCTTTATTAAATATTAAATATTAAATATGAATAAATACTGTAATAAATGTATTGTTCATTGTTTGTTCATGTTAGTTAATACATTAACTAACGTTAACAAATGACACCTTATTGTAAAGTGTTACCGCCAATTTTTATTTGTCAAAATTTTTTAAACAGCTTAAAATAATAGTTCAATGTTCCATTATAACTGCTTAAATAACAAGAATAATAACAATAATACATAATGAAAACAGGGGCCCGTTTCAGAAAGGAGGTTAAGTGAAAACTCAGAGTTTGGTAACTCTGAGATAAGAGAAACTCTGAGTTTTTAATCTCTGGGTCAATCAATTCAGAGTTCAAGTTTAAACTCCGAGTTGTTTGAACCTCCTTTCTGAAACAGGCCCCAGTAGTATGGTATGGTGTTTGCATGTGTTGTTGTTTTTATTTTTAAACCATAGGAACCATTCACTGAGGGAACTTTCGTTCCTATGAGCTTTGTGTTTCACTCCGGGCTCAATATCTAGACACACGCTTCGCCTGCTGATGTCTAACAGTGCGGACGTGTACATTAATTTTAATCGTTGGCGTGCTTTATTTTCCCCATCGGATCATACCAACTCGTGTTTATTACAGTATAGGATTTTTAAAGAAAAATGGCAACCGTTGAGGAACTAAAGCTGCGAATCCGTGAGTTAGAAAATGAACTAATTAAATCCAAACAGAAGCAAAGTGATGCTGAACATCATCTCAGACCAAAGATTGATAAAATGAGTGCTGAAGTCGTAGACTCAAATCCATACAGGTGAGCAATTTGGCGCTGCTATATTTATTTATTATGACTGACTTGTTTTTGAACATATGGGAGATTAAAGTCACTTTTATATTTAATATCTCATAGTCGTCTAATGGCACTCAAAAGGATGGGCATAGTTCAAGACTACGAGGTAAACATGTTTGTTTATTATTTTTCCCATTTCTATATTAATGATAACTGTTTGCTCGTATCCAGATGAGCATTATCCACCTGCTGTCATTCTCAGAAAATCCGCTCGTATGCTGTGGCAGTGGTGGGAGTTGGAGGAGTGGGGAGTGTCACTGCAGAAATGCTCACCAGATGTGGCATTGGTAAGGTAATGCACCTTTATACTAATTCCTCAGTATACAGATCTAGTAATAGATAGGATAAATGAATCAAATATAAAGATGCAGCAATTGGTCGGTCTATGGCATGCATTGTTAATGTTTTTTTTTAGTTAAAAATGCTGCATTCTTATAGTGTGTGTTGGCAATCGGAGTACAGGAGGGAAGCCAACAGCATAAGCCCCAGAGACATGCCTTGGCTCTGCAGTAATAGACTGTCATGCCTCTTTTTGCTGTGTCTGTGATTTCTTCCCTGCAGTTGCTGCTGTTTGACTATGATAAGGTGGAGTTGGCCAACATGAACCGGCTCTTCTTCCAGCCACATCAGGCAGGGCTCAGTAAAGTCGAGGCTGCAGAACACACTCTTAGGTAAAGAAGAGGTTAATCAACTTAACATGTATAGCAAGAATGATCAAAAGGGACAGTTACGACATTTATAGCGTTACAAAAATTTCAAAAATGTATTTGTATTTATTTTTACTTTCTATTAATCAAACATTCCTTAAAAAAAAAGTGTAAGCAGCACATTAATAATAAAAGATATTTCTTATAAAGTGTAAAAGAGATAAATCATGAATTATTATATTACAGTTTCAAAAAATAGGTTAATCTGCATATCAAACTTATTTGTTCTTCTTTTTTTTGTGGAAATTCACCTCCTCTTTCTCTATTTATATTTCATTTTAACAAACTGTGAAGTGAATTAAAAATGAGTTATTTTACCGCATTTTAGTTAATGTTTCCCATTTTAATTCTGTTTTCCTGCAAACTCACTTAAAGAGTAAAAAATCGTGTGTAATATAACTTGTTTTTGTTTGATTTTTGTATTTGTTTTGTATTTTTATTTATTTATTTATAGTTTTTGCAGTGAAAAGAGCCTAAAATGCTTACTTGACATTAAAAATATACTCTTACTGTTTTCCTGTATAGGAACATTAATCCAGATGTTGCTTTTGAGACCCACAATTACAACATCACCACAATGGACAACTTCACGCATTTCATGGACCGCATTAGGTGATCACTTTTTTTTCTTTTTGCGTCATAAAGTTTCTTTCTCATTTTCGATTCGGCTGTAATAAACAATCTTGCTTTTGTGTTTTCAGTCATGGAGGACTTGAGAAGGGGAAGCCTGTGGATTTGGTCCTCAGTTGTGTTGATAACTTTGAGGCTCGGATGGCTATTAATACTGTAAGTTTTTGGCATTGAACTGTAAGAACTTTTTTTTTTTGGTTCATTTTAATATATAGAAATATGTTTTATCTTAATCTTTTTTTTTTTTCTATTTTTTTCAAATATTTAACTTTTTTTTTTTTCCCCCCATACAGTCACTGCAGTTACTTACACGTTTGTTTCTCTCTTATAGGCATGTAATGAGTTGGGTCAGATCTGGATGGAGTCAGGCGTCAGTGAGAATGCTGTTTCTGGACACATCCAGCTCATCATCCCTGGAGAAACTGCTTGTTTTGCTGTATGACACACTCACACTCCCAAAACACGTACTATGTGTCTTGAATATGAATTATGAAATGAGATCATATGGCTGTACCCTCTTCAACATTGTCTAGTTTGTGTCATAAACCATAAAACACTGGTTATGTCAGATGATCTGACACAGGTGTGTGTGTGTCAGTGTGCACCTCCCCTCGTAGTGGCTGCAAATATCGATGAGAAGACGTTGAAGAAAGATGGAGTTTGTGCTGCCAGTCTGCCCACCACAATGGGAGTTGTCGCCGGGCTCCTTGTGCAGAATGTTCTGAAGTAAGACCTCCTCACAATCTTGATGATTCAGCACAGACTAAATCATGCTCTTTTTTTTAATCTCTATAAAGCGTACTTTATCATATTTGATGTGCAAATCGCCAAGGTCTCTAATTCAACATGACCAAGTTTCCTAAAAATCCTGGTGTACAGGCTACTACAAGATTGATTAGTTTATACTTTTTAGCAATTAAAAGGCCTTTTAGTATAATTCTAACAACATCCCCTTTCAGGTTGTGTCTTTTTGGGGGGATTAATGCCACATTTGCTTAGATTTTTAACAAGTCAAGTT
The DNA here is from genome assembly GCA_032359235.1 of Enteromius mattozi. Lineage (NCBI taxonomy): Eukaryota > Metazoa > Chordata > Actinopteri > Cypriniformes > Cyprinidae > Enteromius > Enteromius mattozi. Next base: position 1,095,306 of record JAUMHE010000040.1, on the reverse strand, counting down.
GCAATACCAAACAGGACCACACAGAGATGCTAACAGACCACTATACCAGCCGCCTTAACCTTACTGTATATGGGCTATTTTACAGAATTGGTGCAAACTGCTGTCCCACTACCAAAAAAAAATGAAAATAAATAAAAACATTTAAAAAGCATTTAAGTGTTCAAATCTTAGATGTTAATAAAATTCTTCTATTATCTATTGAAACCCACAATAATATTCAAAATATGAATAAGCTTAATATATATAAAATTATCATTCATTGGGTACTTTCAATTGGAAGGTGGCTGTCCCGAACCCTATGAAAATATTGAAATATTTATATTTTTTTCTATTGTTGTTTTTAAAAGTATCTTTTTGATTCTTTTAAAGATTAACATTCAAATAATATATTAATTTTATATTTTCTTTGTAAATAATGAAACTTGGGTATTAAAAAAAAAGTGTCCAGTGTTTCTCATGTCCTTACCAAAATGGTGTATGTTTGGGTCTCAGATCTATTGACCGAGACTGATTTTAACTACACCCATAAATTTATGATCAGGAAATGTCCCCCCTCTCTTATTGCTACAAGGTTTGATAATCGATAGGTCCCATCATTTTAAGGTAAATGTGTTCAAAAATCTGAAAAAGTAACGTTACTACAGAACTTTCTTTTTTTATGCAGTTTAGCACACTTTTTTTGGGAGTTACTTCATAACATTTAGTTTTTATATGTATATCACTGTTCAGAACTGTGCTAACTAACCATGTGCGGATTAGCATCTTTGAGCCAGGTTCACAAGTATCTAAAATTGTCACCGAAACAGTTTCGGTAGAGACTTTTATTCCATAGAATTGTCTTTACTGAAACAGTCAGTACCGAAATATGTTATTAATGTTTTGGTAGTGACAAAAGGGAAATAAACAGTTATGCATATAATAATTTATGACTTGCTATTATTTCATTTTTACTATGGATTACAGGGTTAAGAAGATTAGACAATAACCACAGGCCTAACTGTGACACATCCCTTTTCAGTTTAGTTTGTGTAGTTGCTAGTAAATGCATAAATCACGTTTGGAACTACTTGTAAATGACAATTTTCCTTTTTGATAATGATCATTTCAGTTTCTCAGAGGTCTTGCCCTGTTTATACTTCCAAAGGACTTAAACACAGAGTCTGGAATGAAATTGTCTGTGTTACAGGTATCTGCTGGGGTTTGGGACAGTGAGTTACTACCTGGGCTATAATGCCATGCAGGATTTCTTCCCAAGCATGACAATGAAGGCCAACCCACAGTGTGATGACATACACTGCAGACGACAACAGGACGATTACAAGGTGACTTTCCTACAAATGCAAACATAAACACTCCTTTTTATGTATTACTGTAGTACCTTGATAGTCAGGCAAAGGGAGATTTATTGCTAAATAAAATATCTAATAATTAAATATTATTTAACACAACATTGTTTATTCTGAAACTTTTTTCCCTTGATTATTATCAACAGCTGTTTCTTGGCAAGTATCATGGATGTAAAATAGGCATACCATGACAACCAGTTAATATTAATACTGACAGTATATGATGTGTTATTTCTTCCTTACTCCAGAAAAAAGAAGCAGAGCGGCCAAAGCAGGAAGTATTACAGGAAGAAGAGGAAGTGGTTCACGAGGACAATGAATGGGGTTGGCATCCCACATGCAATGCATTCCTTATTCATAAAATAGAAATGTTATGTAAACTTTAACGTGATGTTGTTTCCTGCCAGGCATTGAGCTGGTGTCTGAGGTATCAGAGGCAGAGCTTCAAGATGCATCAGGACCGGTACCAGATCTGCCGGAGGGCATTACTGTAGCCTACACCATACCTGAGAAAGTACGACCCACTCAATTCTAACACAACATTTTGGAGTTTTCCCTTTTTTTAAAAAAAAAAAAAAAAACAACAACTGACAGGCAGTGAAGTTGCATTTTTTAAACATTTTTGTGCTGTCAAGCAATTAATCGCATCCAAAATAAATTTGTGTTTACATAATGTGTGTACGATGTATATTTATGTATACATAAATACACATACATGCATGTGTATATTTAAGAAAATTAAGTTTATACATTTAAAATATTTATAAATAATATCAGTTATATGACCAGAAATATATACTGTACATGGAAGTATTTTCAAATTATATACTGTATGTGTGTGTATTTTTATATTATATATATACAGTACACAATATGTTGTTGTGTAAACAAACTTTTATTTTGGATGCAATTAATGATTAATCGTGTGACCGCACTATAATATTTAATGCGATTTTTGGTTTGGGTTAGATGCTTATATGATCAATAACGCAAACATCCTATAAAAACAAAATACATTTACCTGCTAAATAAACACCAACATTCAAATGTTGTGACAATTTTTTGTAAAGAAATTCCAGCTAAATTTCTAATTATTTAGCTTTAAATTGACCAAAATCGACCGTAAAGACATTTATGTTGCAAAATATTTCTGTTTCAAAGCTGTTGTTTTGACTTTTTTTTTTGTCAAAGAATGTTGAGCAGCACACCTGCTTTTAACATTGATAATAAGAAGTGTTTCTTAAATAGCAATTCCGCATATAAGAATAACTTCTGAAGGACTATGTGGCACTGAAGACTGGAGTAATGGACTGCTGAAAATTCAGCTCCTCACAGGAATAAAATACATTTTTTTAAAGTATATTAAAATAGAAGTTATTTTAAAAGGTAATAATATTTGACAATATTAGTCCTTTTTCCTATATTTTTGACAATAAATGCAGCCTTGATAATAATGACCTCTCAAAATTATCTCTTGATTACCGATGTATGCGTTTTTTTTGTTTTGTTGCCAGGATGGAGCATCAGGGGAGACTGTGGAGGAAACAGATCAGAGTTTAGAAGAGCTAATGGCTCAGATGAGAAAGATGTAAGGGAACAACAAGCAAGAGGAAAATGACATCCTTGAACTCAGAAAAAATCTTTCCCACATACACTAAAGACAAATTCATTATTTTGTACTTACATACACGTAACGTCTGAGGTCTGATACTAAATGAGTTTGGATTTAGTTTTTTTATTCTGTATTGGCAAGCAGCCTGTAACACTCAAGATGTTTACAGGTTTACTTCAACAGGTTTACTTCAACTGAAAGTCTTAATACTGCTGACCTTTTATTTTCACAGTGTTAATGTTTCAGAGTTGGCATGGAATGGTTAATAGAACCAATCTGAAAGATTGCTTTAAATAGCTGTTGTTAACAGCTATGTGACAGAAATGGTTACTACTTCAGTCACACATCCAAATGTTACTGTCATGTCTAATATTGAATATCCTTTTAGATGCACAGCCGGATGTTTTAAAGAACATCACATGACTATTTCTGACATTTCATCATCGGCTCGATTCTGACTGCTGTATTGAATGGTATAACATTGTAATAATGCAAATTAAAAAAATACATTTATTGTTGTTACATTCCATTTTGTTTTCCTGCATTTAAACTAGATCAACATAAAGAAGCCTTTGCGTTAGGTGTAAAATAGGAGTAAAAACCTCAACAACTGTTATTTTCATTCAATTATGCATTTATTGGTAGATAGTACACAATGTTATGTTGTGCATTAGAGGAATTTGGGTATAAAATGGACCTCTTTTGGCAGTGTATAAAACATCTCTTAAGGCACAAATTGTATGACAACAATGTAATGTAATACAAACCATATTGGAAGTAAATTATTAAACAATTAGCATCCAACAGTTGAAACTATTTTGCTACAACAATTAGGCACATTACACTGATTCTGCTTTAGCACCTTTCCAAATAGTTTTTAAACACCCATAAGTATTTGCAAGACATTCAGAAATTAGAGTTTGGCATATCCACTATTTTGCATCCATTTAATATTTGATATTCCTTCATTATATATGTCTCTCCTAAGTAAACAGGTAGCCATCAAAACTAGGCACTTGATATGGCAAGCTATTTCACATTAGAGACAATTCACACAATTCAAAATTAAGAAAAAAATCAACAGCAGTACCATTTCCAAATACAAAAATATGGGTCATAATGTCATATGGATCTATCTTTTCAGATTAACAGTCATTGTATAAACTAAACTACACATATTGTCACTGTGCATTACAAGAAGCATAATTATTGCACATGCTGTGTTCTGTGGTGTTGAAACATTTAAATGCTTCTTCTCAAAAATGTGAGACCTATACAATAAATTAAATATTGAATACAATAAAATTTACTTATTTTACCTTTTTATTACCTGTATCTTGATATCATGTTCTAGTGTTTCGTATTGCTATGTATGACAGCTGCCCTTCAGTGATGCTGTACAATTTACAACAGTTCTGCATTTTGATGATTAAGTTCCTTTGAAAGACAGGAAGCAGGTCACAGATCTAAGGAAGTAGGTGAGATTCTGGACCACATAATTTGCATGTTTACAAAAAGGTTTTTAGAATTGTATTGCAATTCACAAATGATGCCAACTTCCGTTATGCTTGACTTTGTGTTTGCATTTGCTGAAGGCAGCAGTGATAGAAACCTAAAAAAATCTGCTGAAATTGGTCACACATCAGCAAAAGGTTTGTACCACGCAAGTGAAAAGTGCTTTGGAAGAAACGAATACTGACATTGTATAAACAATTAAAGTAATTATATTTCTTCAATCAACATTTTGAACTTTAACCGAATCATTTGACTTGTACTCAAGTTTATAATGAAAAAAAAAAGTTTCTCATAGTGATAATTGGAGAAACATAACTTATATTTTGCGTTGTATGAACATAAAGGGCTTTCACTGTCTGAGAGAAGAAAAAAAAAACAATTTCACCACTACATTTTGCAGTTGCAACTTCATACTTCATAACTGCGGCTTCGTATCTTCAAATTTCACAATTTTGAATTTCTGTAATTGTGACCCAAATTCACATTCATATCTGAAAGCATTATTTATTTAAACTGTGACTTCATATATCATAATTGCAACTGCACAGCTCAAAATTTCAGTTTCTCCTAATTGCTACTATATATCCTGTAAATGCAACTTCTTCTAACTGTGACTTCATATCTTGAGACTTATGAGACTTTGCAACCTTATGTTTATGTCAATCTTAGAATTTAGGCTTTATTTCTTGCAATTGTGTCCTCTTATTCATATCTCACAACTCAGTATCTCTCGTGCCTTTATTTGTATTGTAACAGTCAATTTCTAATTTCTAATCACTTTTTTCCACTCTGAGGTGGCCTTCCATAAATAACATCATTCTGGTAATAGTCACTTTACTAAACACTACTCCACCTAACAGTTTAACAGCAGTGCATTTGAAATGTCATTGGTATGCTGATGCTATGGAGTGCTGTGTTTTAACAGTCATTGAAAAATCAGAGAGCAACATTTATAAGCCCAGTGGCGATGAATGACACATTAAAACACTGATTTGTACTGTAAATTACAGTAGGATTGAGAAACATGTTGGACTCCAATGTTTTCTTACCATGCAGTTATTTGATTGCTGCATGCAGACTTCAGGCACATGCCTGGACACATCAAGTGTGGCCAATATGGCTTCAATAATAGAGGTAAGAGTTGACCTTGGTAAGTGTTGAGGGGTCAGGTGTCACCTTGAAGTGTGAGGCAGGGCGGGGCTTCGCAGGCTAATGGTATCACCGCTAGATGAGTGGTGTGAGGGGGCCTTACCGCACACCAGGGATGGCTCTGCCTCCCTTATTTCCATTGCTCGCTTGTACAGTTCAGCAGCCTTCTCAAAATCTCCCTCTTCGTAGCTGAGAAAGTAAGAGAGCGGTTGCCATGATTTCACTGCTGAAAATATTTGCCTTTTTGCAAAGATTTTAGATAATGACTACATTGTAATCATTAAACAAAAGTTCTTAATTGCTGCTCAACACCTTTGTTCAATGTCCTGTGAATCTAACTAGTACGGCTGAGTTAAGAAAATATGGCTAACCTGAGTACAGCCAGGTTTTTCAGGGTCTCTCCAACACGAGGGTGCAGTCGGCCGAGACTGTCCTCATATACCTTTAGAGCGCGCTCGTACAAAGGTAATGCATCACTGTGCTGTTTCTGCAATACAAACACACATCAAAGAGTCACATAATCAAAGTGTGGACTGGATAGTTTTACAATACAGTGGGTGGGAAAAATCTGAACGTTTCTCACCAACTGGCAATAGAGTACTGCAAGGTTAACCAAAGCAGTAGCGACACTGGGGTGTTTAGGCCCGAAGCTCTTCTCTCTAATTTCAAGAGCCAGTTCATACAGAGGAACTGCCTTTTCCAATTTCCCCTATCATACACACATACAGATTAAAAATTAAAAAGGGTCTCAGGTTCATTTATAATATTAAAAAGACAAAAACACACAAAGGCAAACACCGAAGAATGAATGTATGCATAATTGCCACTTGTTTGCACAAGTTCTGCAAAGATGTTAAGTTGTGACTCTTTCCTGTGGTTTCTCACCCTGCGTTTGTAAAGCATGGCCAAGTGTTTCAAGGTATAAGCAAGAGAAGGATGATCTGGTGCGAGAGCTCGTTTACGGATGTCAAGTGCTCTTTCGTACAGCTCCTCGGCACTCTCATACTCCTTCCTTTCACTGTGAAGAGCAGCTAGGTTGTTCAGAGACTGGGCGCAGTCAGGGTGATCTGGCCCAAGCACACGCTGGCGCATCTCCAAGGAACGGGTCAAGAACATTTTTGCAGCACTAGGTTATAAATACCAACATGTTAAAATTAATATTATATAACTGCAAATGAAAGCGTGCATTATTAATAAAGTACTAAAGTGTAAGAATAGTTTACAAAAAGTTGTCCATACAAAGTAAGTCTTTTAAGAAATGATTAAGAATTTTTTTTTTATGTATATTTTAGGTGCCCATTGAGTGTAATACATTTAAACTATTTTCAAGACAAGGGATGAAATTATTATATATGATTGGTTTAAACAAAACAGCAAGACAGGCTGAGTGAAAATGCTTATTTACTCTCTGACAATATGTAGTGATTATTAAAAAAAGAAAAGAAAATACTGGTTACCCCAGCTACCCCTGCACACATGCACATCGTATTTCAATGTCATGAACATGACTATTAAAGTCTAAGCAAGGCACAGTGACAGGTTTCATATATAAGACACCATCTGAAACTTTGAGGAAGCCATGCCTTGAAGATTGATCTGAAAGAGGAAATGTAAACTCTTCAGAAAAGGTCTCGTGGGTATGGTTATGTTACCTTTGAACATCACCATGATGAAGAAAATGGGAAAACAAATATACATCATGTGGGACCAAGACAAAAGGTCAAAAGGTGCTACTAAGTGGCAAAGAAAACAACTCCCATGTCAGAAATAGAACCCACTTAACCCAATCACCGGAAAGAATACTTTGCAAATACTTTGATTTTATTTTTTTAACAACAGCTTTGAGTCGCCTGGAAATATGTCCAAAATATTCTGTAAAAATTCATTAAACAATACTCAAAACAAATATGAAATTTCATTATTTGTATCAAAAATGGCTGCATTTAAATTATATTTGTAATATCTACTAAAACTCTTTGTGATGAAAAATATTTTACAGGAAATTTAGGTGTTTTTTCTAATTTTCCATGACTGAAAATCTGCATTGCACAATTCCAAAATTTCCAGAATGTGTGGTGTGTATTAAAGATTTACTCACTCCAGGTTGTTCTGCAGGTAATAAAGCACTCCAAGCTCATTTAGAGTCTTGGCACAATCTGCTGAGTCTTTGCCAAGAGTAAGTTCCTCTAACTGCAGTGCCCGCCGTTTCAAGAGAGCGAAACCATACTAAAAAGAACACAAGTAAATACAGTATAAGAGAAACTGTTATTTTCCCACTTCTCTGAATTCAGTTTATTAAGTGGGGCCAAATGAGACACAAATGTGGCTAAAATTATTGTTTGGCCTTTCCTTACCATGTGGCCTTTCTGTCGTGCTGTCTTCTGTCTGATCTTGACTGATCTCTTTCTCAACTTCTCAGCCTGCTCATATCTAGATAAAACAAAACAAATCAACAAAAAAAGAATTAGCCCAGCCCTAACTCTAAATTAATAACATAAACTAAAGGTCTAAAGGTATCATTTCCAAATCCGGATTAGTATTTGTTTTCTAAAATGAAGGATGTCAGGTTGTAAAATTAGTAAAATTATACTGCCATTTTGACTAAAACCACAGCATCCTGTGTGAAATCTAAGACAATCCCAGAATGCACTGCAATTACTGCAATTATACATACACGCATGTATGTATGCATGTATGTATACAGTACTGTGCAAAAGTTTTAGGCAGGTGTGAAAAAAATGCTGTAAACAAAGAATGCTTTCAAAAATGGAAGTGTTAAACATTGATTTTCATAAACAAAATGCATTGAATGTACAAAAGAGAAATCTAAATCAAATCAACATTTGGTGTGACCACCCTTTGCCTTCAAAACAGCAATTCTTCTAGGTACACTTGCTCACAGTTTTTGAAGAAACTCGGCTGGTAGGTTGTTCCAAACATCTTGGAGAACTAACCACAGATCTTTTGTGGATGTAGGCTTTCTCACATCCTTCTGTCTCTTCATATAATCCCAGACACACTCGATGATGTTGAGTTCAGGGCACTGTGGGGGCCATGCCATCACTTTCAGTACTTCTTGTTCTTCTTTACGCCGAATATAGTTCTTAATGAATTTGGCTGTATGTTTGGGGTCGTTGTCCTGCTGCAGAATAAATTTGGGGCCAATCATACGCCTCCCTGATGGTCTTGCATGATGGATAAGTATCTGCCTGTATTTCTCAGCATTGAGAACACCATTAATCCTGACCAAATCTCCAACTCCA
>JAUMHE010000040.1:1065118-1081598 GCA_032359235.1 Enteromius mattozi | reverse complement strand
TAGCTGATTGCTAACAGCTGTGTGCAATTCGTCCAGCGCTTCACCCGAAACTATGTTATTGTCAAAACATTCATTTAGTTTCTGACTCACATCACCCAGGATACTTTGTGACATCTAAACCATGTAGAGCAGGGGTGGGCAACTTTGGTCCTGGAGGGCCGGTGTCCGGCAGAGTTTAGCTCCAACCCTAATCAAACACACCTCCCTGTAGTGATCTTGAAGACATTGATTAGCTTCTTCAGGTGTGTTGCCCAGCCCTGATGTAGAGCTACATCATGAATCAACACAAACTAACTCAAATGTCAATATACTTGTGCAAACACACTTAGCTTGTTGGTTCTTGCCTAGTTGGTAACCTAATTCAAGTTTTGTCTAAGATGGGCATTGTTGAAAGAGTCTTCTTCTTTTTTCTCAAGATTGTATTGCTCTCAGGTTCTGAGATCAAACTAAAGCATAATAATACAGAGAATACAAACTTGAAATGCTAAAAGTGACAATATTTACATAATATATTTATGCTTGGGGTTCCAAACTGTTTTCTTCTGTGGAAAACAAAATAACATGTTTTGAGGAATGTTCACGCTTCTTTCTTCCATTCAAGGAAAGAATAAGTCTACCTGGTCTCATGGCATAAACATACCTGGGTGCACTTTTTAGCGAGAAATATGTGGGATATGTACCAATAAGCACATATCACTGCAGTTGCGAAAATAAATGAACATTAGAGGCAGTAAAACTATGACACCTTTTATTTCTTCTCACACAAATTTACAGTTTTGATTAATGAAGCATAATTTTCGCTCAATTACTTAAAGAATATCATGTTTTGACTTCAAAACAATATTAATATGCTGGGAGACTTGAAAAACCGATGATTTTAAATGTTAGCATCATATAAAGCTTCATATCTTTGGATTTTGATAGATGGTAGGTTTGTTCGGTAGCTAATGGAGTACAGAGATGTACTTTAGAGGCAAGGAGCTCTGTTTCAAATCCTGTGTAACTATGATTTGACAAAACAGTTCAAATCTGTGTAAAGGAAGTTGAAATGACATGGTTGCATCAACAAATGACTTTTTATATCAATTTTGCATTTGTTAACATTACTGGGTAGGTTTAGGCTTGGATTTGGTTTAGGGCATTTCCAACATGATAGAGCATTCGCTTTTAACGACAGTCCCCAGATATTTGAATTCTGAACTGTGGCAATACATACCTGCAGCAACCTATTTTTATCACCACCCAGTGGACATTTCTCTTTGAAACTGTGACAAAACGTGCATTAAGGTACGTAAAAACGGTGTTGCATAAAAAGTGCACACAGAGGTACATATTTTTTTTGAGACCAGGTTGGAATACATAGACATGTTCCACAGTCTTACAGTCAATTACATAATTTAAAGTTTGTGTAAGGTGGGCATTGTGTCCCTTACTCTCAGGTTCTAGTTACTGGCGACTTTGTCCTGTAAGCCATTTTTTGCAGCCGCAGTGGCGGTTAAGCAGCCTATGAGTTCAGCAGAAAGGATTCTGGAAAATTCCTGAAGTAAGGAAAAGGAAAAGTATCTAAGTGCTACTCCCTCTCCTGATATTAACTCTCCCTGAATGCTTTAGGAGACTAGAATATCTCACAAAGCAGAATGATAAACCTTTCCTTTCATTCTCTCCCTCCCCTTTTCGATCCTTCCTGCCAAACGGTGAACAATTACCAGATTCCATTTGCCATTAAGTTAAAGCACTCAGGCACTTTTCATTAGCTGAGCTGGTCGGTGACCTGTGGATCAACTTCTGCCCACATGAATTCTGTTTTTCACAAACAGAGCACTCCATCTGTCCAAAGGAATAATAGTCTGCTGGTCTGAGATTAATGGAGTGGCTTCCAAGCACAAAATACCTCATTTAAAAGAGTAATTTGGTTACAATAAAGCTAGGATGAGCAAATAGTGTCTGTGTCCCTTTGTGTCTGCTTTCTGTCTTTTGGAGAAAAAAAAAGAAAAAAAAAAGAAATCCTATTTTTAAAGAAATCAGGGCCAGTTCATCCAAAAATGTAGTATTATTTTTAAATCATATATTCGCCAAGTAATAATGTGTAATAAATGTGTATTTTACCACCGAAACACAATTTTTACTGGGAGATCCAAACCGAAATGTGATTGGGTTAGTTTTAAATCTGAAAGTGCACCATGTATAAAGTCATTGTCTCTCAAAAGAAAGAGATGACTCTGAATCATCTGAAATGCGTCATTTTTAAAACGACATGAACAACATGAAACATTAGCATACATATTTTTGCGTTGGTCTAAATGAAAATGCAAATTTATTCTTTGCCACTAGGTGCCACTTTTGGAGAAGTAAAAATAGTCAGACCAGTCATCACAAAATAAATTAGTATTGTTTGACCTTACATGTATGTCAACCTGTTGTTGGTTACTCCCAAAACCAAAATATGAATCTTCATTACCCATAATGAGGCACTTAAAGTGGCAATTGGGCAGGTTTTGCAGTGAAAACTTTTACAACTTTTTTTTTCCTTCTACGGATCACAAAACAAGACATTTTGAAGAATGTTCATGCATATTCCATGCATAATAATACAGAAAGAAACCATAAGCAGACATATGGTTTTCAATGAATAAAGCAACACAGGTTTGAAACAACATGAAGGTAAGAACATGAACAGAATTTTTTACTTTTAGGTGAATTATGCCTTGTAGAAATACTAAACTGTTATTGATATTTAGGAACCTGCTGATACAGTGAGTTCTACAAAGTGTCCTGTCTTCAGTTTGGCCAGTTCTGGATTAAGAATGTCTCACTTTTTAATCAGAGAGGATTAGGGGTTAATGAGCAGTGCTCATTAATCTAATCCCACTCGTAATTCTCTTCATAGTGCTTCCACTGGCTTCAGCCTTCATTGAAATATATTAGATCCTTCTCTTGATGACAAAAACTCAACCCTATCTAACACTTTCACTAAAAATCATAGGATTATTTGCTGTCGAAAGGAAGTTTGTCCCAAAATCCCAAATTCTGTCCTTATTTATCGCATTTCAAAACTGCATAACTGACTTTCTTCCGTAGAGCACAAAATATGTTACATACAATAAAAACATAATATAATAATAATAATAATAATATAATAATAAAGTTTAAATGTTCGTGGTCAGTAAGGTTTTTATGTTTTTGAAAGAAGCCACCCAATGCTCACCAAGGTTGCATTTTTAGTGTCACATGATCTTTCATAGATCACTTTAATATGCTTCCCGAGAAACATTTCTTCAAATTTTAAGAGAACAACATTTATTTATGCTGTTTTGAAACAACATGATCCATAAAATGATGACAGAAAATGACTAAACATCTTAGTGAACATTTTCACTTTCTCTTGATTTGAGTCCTGCAATGCAAAAAAAAGCTAAATTAAATGTCCAACTGCATTATTTTGGTGTACTACACTAGCTATCCCATAAACCCCCAGTGAAATGTTTCTCATATCAGCAGATCGCAGACTGATATGTTAAACACATCAATCCGGGTGACCACTCATAGTCTAAGCATGGAAAATCCAAACAGCAGAAGCTTGAGTACAGATCAAACCAGCTTAAGATAAACTTAGTTGAGATGAGGGGACTGTGTCTCCCTCCCTCTCTGTCCTCTTTCTTTCCCATAACCTCTGTCTGGCTGAACCATGAGTAAGCAAGACCACCCAGCCATGAAATTTACTGACTGTGATACAGTTCTTTGTCCTGCTACACCTGCTTGTGATAAACTTTCAGAGAGTGCTAACAGCAGATTAAACAAAAGACTAAACCATTTTACCTGCAGATAAACAGAATACCCCTTTAAGAAAGCCGACTGCTGATAAACAAAACTCCCTTATCACTCTATCTACCAGACATTAAACGAGCAAAAAAGAGAAAGAGAAAAAAGAGAATGTATTTGTTTTCCTTCCAGATGTTTCTTTGAGAGCCCGTTTAGGTAGAAAACATTAGTATCAGATCACAGGTGATTATATTCTCGCGCTTGGATCTGTGAGGTTCTTCAAAATGTTGTATTTATGTTACAGTATAACTCATTCCAAACAGTGCTTCTGCACTTTAGGACACTTAGCTCTTCATTGGCAACCAGATCTCTATGTTTAAATACTAATATATGCATAGCATTTATTTAGAAAATGAAATTTTAATTACAGGAAAATGCACACTCGTCATCTCTCAAGTTGGGAATTGTATCACCATTCATTCATTGTAGAACCATTCATCCAACGTGCAGTGACCTGTGCTTGAACTCCAAGTCTAGAAAACATTAACTCTTAAACGGCCCATTTAAAGTTAGAATTTAAAGAGAAAGAGCGAGAGAGAGAGAGAGAAAACTTTTGAAGAGATCATTGGTATAAACTTTTACAATGTTAACAGTTGAGCAGAACTAAGAAAAATGCTTCAAAAGAAAATAATCGATCTATATATATATATATATATATATATATATATTGTGCTATTTTTAACCTTCCTTCATTCATTCTAGATGTTACCAAGGTAAGCGACTAGAACAATGTCCTATTGAATAGAATAATTGAATAGAATAATAGAATAATGTCCAAACTCATTCTTTTGTTACAACAAAAGTGAATGGTTGCATGGCTGTAATGCTGGCCAAAAAAGCTTATTGCATTAAATGGTCTTTTAGTGGTTTTATAGAGACATTTTTCATTATATTTATCAACCATGTGTCATTAAAATGAGTGTTTTATATTAACATTGACATACACCCATATAAGGATTGGCATACATGTAGTGCAGTAATAATAATAACTTCCATTTGATGTACTAAAACTTCTAAAACTAACAAAAATAAATAAATAAATAAAGAAAATAAAAATAAAAATAAAAATATAGCTAAATAGCAGAATAAAAATACATAAATTAACATAAACTAATATTAAAATGAAAACTGAAATATATAAATTTAAGCTAATTTAAAATATTGATAAATACGATAATACATTATAAATAACACTAATAAAATAACTCTGGTTCTTGCATTCAACATGGCCACATGAAGGTTTCTATTACATGTATAACATGGAAAAGAAACCCAAACAATATGTCTACTCTACCCAAATGTCTACTCTACTGCATGGCTACTGCAAACAAGACTTATTAAAATCATTAAGCTTATTAAAATCACAGAGCATTAATCACATAGGCTATAGATAAAAGAGTGCATGAATCATATTGCACTCATCATTGTCCGTCCATCCATCCATGAAAAAGAGTCATGTAAAAAACGTTTGTGTGTTAGCTGTTAATTATTCACCTTGACAATGTTTCAAACATCTGCTTCTGATTATAAACATCTTCTATGCCTTTAAAACTATGGAGGACCAATTTTCATGGTAACATCTGGATCCTAGTCCCTTTTACTGCCATATAGTATGGATACACTACTCAAAACTGAGAGAAACCAGGTTCATCACACATTACTGAACAAATGAATGACAAATAGCGATGCACTCTTTTCTGTGCGTGCATGTATTTGCTCATTAGAATGAATAACTAAAGGAGGGATGTTAACCTTAAAAAAGCGTCCTATCCTCAATATCCTCACGGCCTAAATCCCCACCTAGGGGTGTCCCGTTCCTGCAATTTCACTGAGCAGACATTTAATCATTAAACATTGAGGAATGTGACTGACAGGCATCAGAAAGCCACTGAGGTGACAGGATTTGGGTCTTCATCTCCACTTTAGAGCAACTTTGAGTTGACACAATGTTCTTCAACCAAAACCAGCAGGATTAAAACCCCACTGGGGCGGAATGTGATAAAGATGTGGCTAATCACACACACAAACACATGCACATACACAAACTGGCATTAATCTGCACCCCGCTGGGCTGGAATGGGGAGGCAATGTGATGGTGAGCCCATGTGTGTGTATTTTTGTTTGAGGAATTCAGCAAAAATCAACCCAGCTGCTGATCTAATCCCACAAAACCCATTGTCATATATGAATAAACATAAAACCTGCACCCAAACACTTTTAGCGTAATACCATCTGTACCACTTACATTCAGATACTCCAAACCAAGCATGCTAATCTACTTAATACCCTAAATGCACGTAAAACCTATGCAAACAAAACAGTATGCTCCATTTTTACTCACACCCAGTTTCAACATACTCATCAAATATAATCATAATGACAAATATCAATGTTTACATTTAAAACTAAATATCTACGCAATATTTGTCAGAATATTAAGACTTTTCAACTTATGACTAAAATCACAAAGAAGACAAACAATGCGTCACTTGTAACGCATCACACCGCTAGAAGGTCTAAAACCTTGATTAGGGCAGAAAAATAAAATTTTTTTAGAAATAAGATGATTTGTTTTGAGTTTCACAAGATATCTCAACACAGTCTCAAACAGTGCTATCGTAAGCCTGAGGTTTTCCAAGATCATGATTTGTAGTCATACTGTATATAAACAATCATGTCATTTATTTGTATTTTCAAAACTTTTAAGTATGGCTAAATATTCGACTAATGATTATGTCTAAGAGTAATCAATGTTTTAATTAATCTTTGTAGATGTTTGTATGTGCCTAAGATGGTCTGTTTTTGTTTTTAGAGTGACTTTTTAACATTCTGTCAAGGGTCTACAGATGAAAAATAGAGAATTCTAAAACATTTACATTAATGTTTATTAATGTGCGTTACCCCTGTAAACAAATAAAACCAATTAATCAAAGCATATTTTTATTTAGTTATTTTATTTAAAGTTATTCTGCATAAACTATACATTTTGTCCAAAAAGAGAAAACAAAATCAATTATTAATGATTTTATAAATTAAATGTGTGTTTGGGCCTACTCAGGATTTTTTAAGAAAATTAATCTAAAACTTCTTTTTTTTATCTCCTGAGCCAAAGAAAAAGCAAGTTCTCAGCAATAACACTTTCCTCCTAGAATTTATTCAGTCAAATAATGAAAACATGAAATGTTTGATAAACAAAGATCAAAAGTGTCTAAACATCAGAGGTCAAATTTGTGCGTCTCCACTTTTGGTTATCGATTACTTACTGTGTTGTGTGACTTGTTGCTGGGTTACGGTTGCGGAGGACCCTTTAGGTTGACTGATCCTGCTCCTTGGTTGGCCCATCTCGTCCTCTTCCTTTATATTAGTGTTTTGCTGGATCTGCGAATGTGTTGTTCCATTGACCGGAGGTCTTTGGCCAGGTATACTGCCCTCACTTCCTGTCCGCATGACCTTCTCCCCCATGCCGTGCATTCTGGGTCGGCCGGCAGGTGTATCCCGACGAGGCGAGGGGAGCTTGGAACCAGGACCCGCCGAGGATGGGCGAGCAAGTCGTGAAGGTTTAGACATAGTGTAAAAATGCTGGTAAACCACGAGTGAATCCAATCAAGTTAGTTCACTTGGTATTCCATTTAAGCTGTAAAATCAAATCACACTAGTAGAATATCCAAAACTGTGCTCCACAGGTGTTCAAATACCGCCTGGATTTCCACCGAGAATGAATTGTACCGACCTGGTCTTACTCTCCCTCCTTCTATCTCATCTCTCTTCCTTCCTGTCCCTCTGTGTCTTTACTCAGCGAACGAGTCCAGACGAGTGCAGGTAAAAGAACCAGACGGCGAGAGAGACGGAGGAGGAGGAGGAGGAACGAGGGGGAAGGGGTTAATCACCACCTTTCCAAACAGAGCCTCCAGCGTTCTGAAGTGTATGCGTGTGCGCCTCGGGATGACTGACAGGGGGACAAACGGAGATAAGCAGGATGTTCCCATGTATCAGCGCATTCCAACACACTGTCTCAATCTCTCTCTCGTTCTGCCCTCCTAAACTCCAACTCTCCTTCTCTCGCTCTCCCCACCTTCTTTTTCATCTCGTCTAGATGCTCTCAGCTTGCAAAGGCAGAAAAAGTCTCAATGCTTGGGAGTAAAAAAGGAAAAGAATAGAAAGGGAGGAGAAAAGGTCTTCTGTTGCTGTCACAGCTGTGCGTACTGATCCACATGGGACTCTTTCTCTCTCTGTCTCTCTATCCACTGCTCTTTCAGTCTCCAATTTACCAGAAGACCATCGCTGCAGTGCGTGCTGTAGAAAATTACACACATACACACACACACACAGACACACGTGCCTGGATATTTCTGGAGAATTACAAAGCGGCAGAAAGGAAAGCGGGATTATGCTAGCATAGCTGGTACTTGAGCTCTGCAGTTGGTGTGTGTTTGTGTGTGTATCAAAGCAAGGCATGTTGGAGGCTTTACTTTGGGCTCAAAAGAGTTGGAAATGGAGGAAAAATCCTGTTTGCTGTTGTCAAAACAAGCCCGGACACACTTAAAGAAAGTTTGCGCAACTAAAAATCAAAAAATATTTTATGGCCTTGTCAACGCACCTTCAATCTTCCAAGATTTCATGCACAAGGTATTTTGAGACTTCCTCCACAAGTTTGTAGTCATATACATTGAAGATATCCTAATTTTCTCCAAAAATGAACAAGAGCATCGTAGGCACGTAGCAGAGGTCTTCCAGAGATTACGTGATTTTCAGCTCTACCTCAAGGCTGAGAAATGTACTTTTCATCAACCTTCCGTGCACTTCCATGGATACATCATCGACGAGACAGGTGTCAGGATGGACGAGGGGAAGGTGAAAGCCGTCACAACTTGGCCCACGCCCACCACAGTGAAAGAGTTACAACAATTCCTGGGATTCTCAAACTTCTTCAGACTATTTAGCAAGAACTACAGCATGTTATCCAGTCCTCTTACATCCCTCCTTAAGGGAAAGCCCAAGTCTCTGTCCTGGAACTCAGCAGCATCCGAAGCCTTTGACACACTAAAACGGGCCTTCACCACCGGTGTCGGGGCAGTGTTATCCCAGCAGCAGGGGAACCCAGCTCGACTCCTTCCATGTGCTCTACTTTTCCCGGAAGCTCAGCCCGGCGGAAATCAACTACGACATCGGCAACCGAGAACTCTTAGCCATTAAGCTGGCTCTTGAGGAATGGAGACACTGGCTGGAGGGGGCCTCTCATCCCTTCACTGTGTTAACCAATCATAAAAATCTTCAATACCTCCAAGACGCCAAAAGATTAAATCCTCGCCAAGCCAGATGGGCGTTTTTACCCGTTCAACTTTACCATCTCCTATCGTCCAGGTTCCAAGAATGTCAGAGCAGATGCTCTTTCCCATATCCATTCCAAAGATGACGAGCCAGAAACCCCAGAAAACATCATTCCCACCAAGCTTTTCATCAACCCCATCCAGTGGGACACCCCTCCAGTCGCCTCCGAGCCAGCTCCTACCAATCTGCCAGGCTGTCCCCAACACCAATCATTTCATATATATTAGTGCAATTAATAAATTAATCGCAATTAATCGCATCCAAAATAAAAGTTTTTGTTTATATACTATATATATATGTGTAATGTCTTTATTATGAATATATAAATACACACGTACAGTATATATTTCAAAAATATTTACATACATTCAAATATTAATATTATTATATTTTATATTATATATAAATTTATTTAATATATAAACATAGCATATTTTCTTAAATATATTAGTGCTGTCAAATGGTTAATCATATCCAAAATAAGTTTTGGTTTACATAATATATGTATGTGTACTGTGTATATTTATTATGTATACATAAATACACATTTACAGTATATATTTTGAAAACATTTACATGCATATACATTTATATATTTATATTATTATATTTATATACATAAATATATTACATAAAAAAATTTTGTTAAATATATACATGCATGTGTGCTCCCATGATTCCATTTCACAGAAAAGCCCGGATCAAACCATCCAGCGGCTGGATATTTACCTTTGGATTTCATACTCAGAGAGTTTGGAGGGGGAAAAAAAGTCCCAAAGGAGCAGATTTGGCTGCCACGCAATCCATAAAAAAGCTATGGGTAAAATACATAAGCATCTAGACAAGAGATTTAAATGTAGAATATTTCCCCCCTGGATTAAACCCCCGCTGACATGGCTTCAAATCATTCGGCCATCTGGACAAACCATACATAAATAATTTCAACATGAGGAAGTGATCATATTTGACCATATTTATGTAGCGGGTGTGTTGGTGGAGCGAGAACTGACCTATTTCAGAAGCGACAAAAAAGATATATGAAAAATTATTTTGTTCAAAATTCATTCAGCTTTCCAAAGTCCATACATAGACATATCCATGCAGGGAAAACCATACTAGCATTTCATGGCAGACTTCTGACCTACATTTCTTCTCTGCTAAAACCTATGACCTTTGACCATGCTATACACAAAACAGATGGGCCCATTTTACATATTCAAACCTGCAAAATGCAGATGTTCTTAGCATATGTGTGGTTTACACATGTGTGCCTCAGTCAGTGAGTGTGCATATGTATTGCGTGTGTTTTGGGGTAATTTAAAAGCCCTTTAATAATACGCTATATATTTAGCAGCCTTGTGGCTCCACCCTGTAAGAACTCCATTCACTGACATAGCTCAGTGTAAGCTATATTTAACGTCTAAATAATATATGACTCATGAGACTGCTATAAGATTTCCCATTCATCTTACCTTTTATACCAAAATAATTTCTGCTAACAAGCTCTTAACAAAGACTCTTATTCATGAAACAAGCAAAATGCAACTGTGTATAAATTATGCATTTTAAAAATAATTCATACAGTTTATTATTATTTTCTACATATTTTAAATCAAGTGATATGCTTTATTTTATTTAAATTTATTTACTATATTGTTTATTTGGCTTTTATATTTTTATGTAATTTTTAGGTTTTTCTTATTTTCTTTAAAAATAACTGTTCTAAGTGTCATTAAAAAAACTTAATTTTGTGTAAATCATTCATTAATTTGTAAGTACACTGTCCCACTGAACCGAATGTTTTTGCATGCAGTTAGGTAGTTTTGGTAAGCAGATCTGAGTAAGTCTAAAAATATTTTTGGATTCTTAGAGAGCAGTGACTCCCATTCAATCCCCTTGTCCTTAGTTACTAAATAATCCAGAGCAAACAAAGAGTGTGTATCAGGTAAAACATCTCAAGAGTTTCCCAGAAGCAAACAGATACATCATTATATCTTGAGTGTCTCATACCTGACTATCAGCAGAGTGAATCATTACAGTCGCGACATGAAAAGGGTTGGTGTATGTGCGTGTTTTCATGCCCCCAGGGGCCAGTTTCTTCAAGCACATTGAGATTTTCATGAGCCAGAACTGATCTCACCACAAGACGTACACATGCAGCTCTTCTCAGGAAGTTTTTCCTGTTGATGTAATCACAAATTATCATGGGAGTCTCACTGTGTCTGGGTAATAGCACACATTACTGTACCAATAAATTAATACATTTACTTACAACAATATTTCAATACAAATACCGGTATTTACGAAGACAAACATTACTATTTCTGTCTATTTCTATCGTTTAACCTAAGTCTATTGTTGTTTTACTATTTAGTAACAGTAATTCCAGTCAACTTTTGCTTAGATTAATGCCTACATCATTACATGTGACCCTTTTTACGCTTCACACCTCCTCAACTCATCACCTCACCTCCTCCGAGACACACACTACGTTGATCTTTTTCCAGATGTCTATAATGACTATTCCTGACTCGTAGCTCTTTCATTAACACCATCTCAGTTTTTGCATCAGGAGGCAAGCTCACCTGAGGTAAAAATGACTCTTCAACATTTATGAAGGCCGAAGTGATTCTGGGCTATTACTGTACATTTCCCTTGCCATCAGGGATATAGCTCAGATATATCTCACCCCTACGATCACCATCACGTTTTGCTAAGTAGCTTAAGTGAATAAATGTCTGAGATCCTCTGTGATAACTTTCAAGTAGTCAAAAGGCTCATAAAGAGTTTAACCAGCAGACGTACAATTATACCTGACATTCCTAGGTAATGAGCTGGAGATTGCACATCAGACCACTATAAAGATATACAGGGATTGAAATTTTAGATAATATGGAAGAGGAAGAGAACAATTAACTGCCTGGAAGCCATTTGAAAACACTTAAACGTAGCCTATATTACCTAACATATTCACTGTTAATTATTACTTATAAAGCACATATTCTGCATGACCATATTCTTCATTCCTAATCCTGCCCAATACTTGAACTTAATAACTACCTTACTAAAAAATAAGCAGAAAATTAGGAGATTATTGAGGCAAAAGTCAGTTAATGGCTTGTTAAAAGTGAGAATTGGAACTTTAAAATAAAGTGTGAGTGCTTTTTCAATATATAGATGGTAATAAACTCATATAGGCATGTAATTAAAAGTAGTATCATATCTAAACTTTCAAAGGACACTGAAAGAGGGTATTGTAGTGTTTTAATGAAATAAAAAGTTAAGTTACATTTAAAAAATAAAATGACATAGAATTAAAATGCTTAGAGAAAAGAAAACACAAGTCTGCTACAGTGTATGACAGCAAAATGATTTGCTGAGTTTCCTGACCTCTGTGTCTCTGGGGCCCCCATGTGGCCTGACCATTAAACTCCATCTCCATCTGGTATACTGGAGTGAACTGAAGTTAATAAACTTTTGCTCTGGATTTTATCAGCATTTTGAGTCATTTTGGAGTGTTTGGAATTCTCTCACCATTACCAATAAGTGTTTCTTTCCACAGGTGTAGGTGAAAAAACTCCCTCGCCGTGTTACAAAAAAACCAAGAAATATCTCACTGTCTTGACATCCATCCAAGCCCTAGTTTTACAAGCAGGAGAGTCAACACACTCCACTGAGCAAACGTGCAGTTTCTATCTATCTCTCGTGATTATACAGAACAGTCCACATTCATTGATTGCATTTTTTAATACTGCTGGGAGAATTACAATTACAAAGACCCCAATTTGTAAATCCAAATGCCTATTCCTCCTGTTCTCCAATAAACCTTTTTGCCATTTGTTAACTCCTTGCTTTATTAAGACCAATGCACCATAAGTTAGCAAAGCTAGAAGAGTAATGGCGGAGGAACTCTTGAAGGGGATGTAAATAAGAGACAGTGACAGCAGCCTTATGGGCTTATTGATTTTAGCTCAGCGCTCTGTGCCAGGCTAATACAGGTCTGAGAGATGAGCACAGAACCGTTACAGAGCTGCCAAACAAACCAAGAGAAGCATTCTAGACAGAAGAAAAATCTCAGGCTAAATCAATTGTACTATTTCTGTATTAAAATCAAAATCAATGCTTTTGAAACCAATACTACTGTCGCTTAGACACATTTAAGATTTTGTACCTTTGTGTACATTAAACACTCTGAAATTGGTATTGCGTGCAACACTGAGAAAAGAGAGTCCGTTCTATGTTAGAGCCTCCAATAGAAGCAGATTCATTTAAATTGAATGTGATTTTTGAGCATGAAATCAAGCGCTCTTGTGTAAGACTAATTATGCTGCTTTTCTAAAGGAGAGACGTAGAGAATCTGTACAGAAGTGACGTTTGAGAAGTAAATGCTGTATTTGCAAAAGCTGAAATGTGTATTTAGCTTTTTAATGGGCTTCTGTTCTGTGAGGTGATTGTCGTCTACCATAGCTAGACTTTTTAATATATGCATTTCGTCCAAGATCTGCTAATATATGCACTGAAAAACGTCTGACTGACATCTATATACTGCCATTCAAAAGTTTGACGTTGTAAGATTTTTAAATGCTTTTAAAAAGAAGTGACAATTATTTGAAGTTACAGTAAAAAGAATCATATTGTAAAATATTATTATAATACACTAATACAATATCACTCCAGTCTTCAGTGTCACGTGATCTTTCAGAAATGATTGCAATATGCTGATTTGCTGCCAAAAAAACCAAAAAAAACATTTCTTATCATTATCAGTGTAGGAAAAAAAATGCTGTAATATTTTTGTGGAAAGTTGGAAACCATAATACATTGACTCTTTAACGACTAAAATGTTTAAAACAACAGCATTTATTTAAAATCTTTGGTAAAATTAATAAATGTTTTCACTGTCCTTTTTTATCAGTGTAATGCATACAATATTATTTTAAGTAAAAATATTAATTTCTTTTGAAAATCTTATGACCCCAAACATTGCATGGCATATCTTTCTTTTTTTTTTTTTCTTTTTTTGTAGCATTACATCAGTGCACTACTAAGTAAAAATACATTTCTTCTCCTTTTCATCAAATAAATAAATAAATATATAAACTGAAAGGTAGTCATGTGACAATTGTTACAATAAATTATTAAATAAAAACTATATACATAAATACACAAAACAGACATTCTATTTGCTCAAAAATCTTTAAAATCACATATTTCTGGATAGTCATGTGCCTGCCAGGCAACTGCCATTGAGATTAATGGAAATCCTAAATGATGGTTGCAAAGCCAGCCAAATTGCAACTTGTAATTTGGAGAAAGTTCCAGCTATTTTTATCAGCTATATCAATCAATTGGTCACTGAACGACCCAGAGCTGTGCCCTCTGGACACCGGACACTCACTTGAATACTTCTACACAACACTTTTTAGTTCATGTTCATGCTCTTTGTCTCTCTCTCTCTTCTCTTTCCTCTCAAGGAACACTGGCTATTTTTCTTGGCCCTTTCTGCACACAGCTGGGTTATGTTAATATGTAATTATTTCCCCATCCAAAGCATCAGAATGGATTTTAAAAGGTCACTGCAGTGAGTGTGAGAGCTGCTGTAAAAGTCAGGGTCAGTGCTCAGTTTAAGAGTGACTAGCAAACCATCAGCTGGAAGACCAAGACAGAGTCAAATAATGGGACACAGAGTCTTTGTTTTCTACTTTCTGTCTTCCTGTTTACTGGATGTTAATAAACTGAATGAATGCAATTATGTGATTTCAAAGGATATGGTGAGTGAGCACGCTGTGTCTGATATGTGCTTATTCAGGCCTAACCTGGTCGTAGGAACTAAAAATGCAAACAATAATGGAAGCAAAAAGGCAGCAAAATTGAACTTAAAACAAATGAGTGCAGAATGTGAATTAGCAGACCCTGTCCAATTTGAAAACTTAGATTTTGTCACTAAAGTGTTATGTATAAAGGCAGTGTTATGTATTAAACCAAGTGCAATATGACTAAGGACACAAAGTACTACACATTTTTTTATATAGCAATGTCATATTTATTCCAAAAAAAGACATAGAATAATGTGAGTATTAAACTATATAGCATACTTTTACTTTTAACTTTAAGAGTACTTGTTAAGGTATTATTTTAAAAACATATACTTCATTGAATGTACTATTTTCAGACACTTTATTGCATGTTAATAATGATTATTATTAATAATGAAAATTTGTTATGTTTTAAATTTATAAATCCAGATGATTTCTGACCCACTTAATAGGCCTTAACACTTAATATGACTAAATTAATAGGACTTAATTGCATAATTAAGTCTCCGAACTTGTATAATAGGATAAGTGTACTGCTGAATGTATTGACAAGCATTTCTATTGAATCTTGTATGTCTTGTATTTAAATGTATGTGTAACTACACATTTGAAATGAAGCTGCAAAGTAGTACATTTTAAAATACATAAAGCATACAACATTTAAATGTAATATTGAATAACACATTACAGATAAATTTATAATAAGGTAGGCTACCCTAAATGTGTTTTAGTAAGTTGTACTTCTTAAAGCACGAAGATTATTAGAACATAATAATTTAAACGTACTTAAAATAAAACATGTGGTAACACTTTCTTTTAAGGTCCAATTCTGGCAATGAACAAACCGTTAACTACAACCTTTGCCTCAAAAACTCCTAATTTGCTGCTTTTTAATAGTTAGTAGTTGTTAAGTTATTTGGTAGGATTAGGAATGTAGAATATAGTCATGCAGAATATGTGCTTTATAATCAGCCATGATGATAATAATATGCATATTAATAAGCAACTAGTTAATAGTGAGAATTGGTCCAAAGTTACCAAACATAAAATTACATTATTACAAAACTGTACTCAAATTTGTTAAGAAACAGTCATAAAAACGTACTCTTTATGCATGCTTAAGTGGCCTTTTATTTAATTACGTGCAAGTATAATTTTCTTAAAATGGACGTTTAAGATTTGAAGTTCAATACAATTAAGCACACTAACAGTATGGCATGTCATCATGTTGTTTTGTAGTCTTATGAGGTTATTCTCCAAAAAGGCAGGGTAATTATAGAGTTAAACATGCTCAAACTACCTTACAGCCACACATCTATCGCTGTATTACTTAAATGAAGAACAAAAAACATCCTGAGGCCATGGCATTAGATGCAGATACAGACAGGTACACTGGTGGTGACGCCTATACATCAGCTGACAGAGCAAAGCAACATTCAATCCACACTCGCACTTAGCAAATATAGTTATTTTAACTATAACATAAGGTAATGTGATGAATCCAAGTGAAACTGACT